>CM076584.1:1338478316-1338665502 GCA_034641835.2 Pinus albicaulis | reverse complement strand
CTTTATAATTTTTATAAAGTTAAATCTAATTTAAAAGTGACTTAAGTGATAAAGTTACTAAAGTGACTTTATAAAGTTATAAAGTCAAATCTAATTTTAGAGTGACTTTAAGTGATAAAGTTACTAAAGTTAAAGTGACTTTAAATAAAGTCAATATAAAATTAGAAATGAAAAAGTGACTTTAGAAATAAAAGACTAAGTGGGTCTTTATTAAAGTGGGGTGAATTAAAAAATAGAAAGTGAGATTTAAATGAGCATTTAATCTCAGCCCTAGATCTCAATCTATCTCAGCCATTGGATTTAAGGATTCCCCAAAAGTCACTTAGGGTTAGGTTAAAGGAGGAAAAGGAGGAAAAGGTCATTCATTCTTTCATGAGCAGATTGAGAGAGGAGGAGAGGGAGCTGAAGAGTGATTTCTGAGCAGAGGGAGAGCAGCAAAGGCAGCACAGCAAGTCCGTACAGCAAGAGAGCACACTTCCCAAAGCTGAAAAATCCGTACAGCAGAGTTTATTGGCACATTAACCAAGGCAGAAAGTCCGTACAGCATTTGCACGGTTTTCGAGAGAGGGGAAGCACTGTTTTCGAGAGCTGGAACAGCAGCAAGGAGCACGATTTTCAAGGCAGATTTTTCTGGGCACGAAAATCAAGAAAGGGGGCTGCTGTCCCATCCGTACGGAATCCGTACAGTCCGTACGGTCATTCCTGGCACGTTTTTCGAGGCAGCTAAGACAACATTTAATGCTGTAATTTCTCTGAAATATTTCTGTTTGCTGTTTGGCACGTTTTTCGAGGTGGATGGTGGCACGAAAGTCAAGATAAGTGATTTTTGTGTTTGCTGTAATTTTCTGTGTATTACTGCTCACTGTAAAAGCATTTTTCAGAAATAAATGAGAAGCTTCCAGACTGGTTTTCCCCAAGAGTTGTAGGGGGTTTTTCCAGGGTCACCTTGACCAAAAATACTGAGTTATGATGTGTTGAATTACTGTTTGTTACTGCTGTTATTTTATTTCTGCATTTACAGCATTCTGAAAAATTTCCAGAATTTGTGTTTTCAGCAAAATTTATTTTTCCAGTTGTTGAAGGTATGGTTATGGGAAAGGGCATTTAACTATTTTTGGAGTAATAAGGTGAAAACTGAAAACCGGGGTGGGAAACTGAATTTTCTACATGGTATCAGAGGCTTGAGTGCTGAAGGGCAGTTTGGGACAGCAAGGAAGAAAATTACAGCTTGCTGATTTTTCACTCAGAAAATTCCAGCAAGCTGATTTTTTCACAAACAACAGATTTTTACCTTTATTACAACAGTGTTATTTTTCAGTTTTAGGACAGCAGGATGTCATTGGGACTGAGGGTGGAGGATAGGTTGGATGGGCATTCCAACTACAGCATTTGGAAGGAGAGAATGCAGAGTATCTTTGAGGAGGCAGAAGTCTGGGACATTATGGTACATACCACACAGAACCCTGTGAATGTGCCTACTGATGCTACTCAGTTGGCAACATATAATAAAAAGAACAACAAGGGTAAGAGGCTGATTCTAGACGGAATCAAAGACCATTGCATTCCTCATGTGAGAGGAAAGAGAAATGCTCATGAGATGTGGACAGCATTGTCCAATCTCTACCAGAGTACCAATGAGAACCGGAAAATGGTCCTGAAGGAGAAGATGAAGACCATTAAGATGGGCAATGATAGTGCCGCTGGATATCTCACAAAGATTACTAATGTGAGAGATGAGTTGGCAGCGATTGGAGAGACCATTCCACCCACTGAGTTGGTGCGGATTGCAGTGAATGGCCTCCCCAGTTCATGGATGAACTTTGCTGATGGGGTTTGTGCACGTGAGACCCTTCCCACATGGGAGAGGTTTTAGGATGATTGCATTCAGACAGAGATCAGGAAAGGTCAGCTTGGGGCAGCCAAGCCAGTTGAGCAGGATGAGGATGTAGCACTGTTGGCAGGACGCAAGAAAGGCAAAGGGAAGAAGCAGGCTTCCACAAGCAATGGTGGGGGCAAAGGCAAAGGTAAAGGTAAACGGGATAACTCACAGAAGGACTATTCCAAAGTGAAGTGTTGGAATTGTCAGAAGATGGGACACTATGCAGTTGTGTGTCCGGAGAAGAAGAAGAAGAAGGGGAAGAACCAGAGCATGGCAGCTTCAGCAGAGGTTGAGGACTTTGCAGATCGCTTTGACCTGGAGTTTGGGTTCATTGCGTGTGAGTCTTCTAGTGCAGGATTATCTGCCATAGAGGTTCAGAGGGAGCATGCATTTCCCTCTATTAGCGGAGCATCTTCGGGTATCTGGTATGTGGACAGTGGGGCTTCACGTCACATGACAGGAGTCCGTGAGTACTTCTCAGAGCTTTCAGAGAGTGGCACTGATGTAGAGGTAGTACTCGGTGATGACAGAGTTGTTAGAGCAGTCGGTGTGGGAACATTGACATTTCAGAGGGAGTCCAAACCTCCCTTGAAGGTGTCGGATGTTCTTTATGTGCCAGGGATGAGGAAGAACCTCATATCCGTCTCAGCTTTGGAGGACAGAGGATATGAGATACTATTCAGGGGAGGACAGGTGTTGATGTATCCCAGGGGCACTCCAGCTGATTCGGCTAGAGTGATAGGTGTACGCCATGCAAAGGTGTACAAGTTTGCATTTCAGTCCCTTTTGGCATTGAGCAGTAGTACCGACAGCAGAGCTAGCAGTTCTGAGCAGTGTGAGATTTGGCACCGCAGGATGGGGCACATGCATCATGGAGCCTTGAGGACCTTGCGGGAGATCACTACAGGTGTGCCAGAGTTCAGTACTGATCACTTTGATACTTACAGAGGATGTGCGATGGGCAAGTTTGCCAAATCCCCTTTTCCCAGCAGTGACAGCAGAGCGACTGGGATACTTGATTTGATTCATTCCGATGTGAGCGGTTGGATGTCTCATGTTTCCTTGAGTGGATATGAGTACTATGTGTTATTCATTGATGATCACTCCAGGAGGACCTGGATTTATTTCTTGAAGACCAAGAGTGAGGTCTTCAAGCGGTTTCAGGAGTTCGGAGCTCTTGTGGAGACACAGACAGGTCGGAAGATCAAGTCCCTGAGGTCGGACAATGGAGGAGAGTACACCCTTGGAGAGTTTGTTGACTATTGTGCGGAGGCAGGCATTAGGAGGGAGCTCACTGTTCCTTACAACCCCCAGTAGAACGGGGTTGCAGAGAGGAAGAACAGATCCATCGGAGGGGCTGCCAAAGCCATGTTACATGATCGGGGGTTGCCATTGTTTTTGTGGGCAGAGGCCTGCAACACAGCTGTTTACTTGCAGAACAGGAGTCCGCATCGTGCCTTGGGGCACATGACTCCGGAGGAGGCTTTTTCTGGGAAGAAGCCTGATATGGGTCATCTTAGTATCTTTGGGTGCATGACATACTCCTACATACCCAAGGAGAAGAGGACCAAACTAGAGCCCACCGCAGAGAAGGGTATCTTTGTGGGCTACAGTGAGACCTCCAAGGCCTTTCGGATTTACATTCCTGCACAGAGGAAAGTTGTTGTCAGGCGAGATGTGAAGTTCGAGGAGGACAGGGCCTTTAGGAGGTCACGGGAGTTAGAGTATCTGGATCAGCCAGACCCTCGGCAGCAGTTGAGTCAGTCACAGGGATCCAGTGGGCAGGGATCAGGAGGATCTGGAGGTACATCTATGACGATGTCAGGTCCGTCAGTGGGGAGTGGCTCGCAGAGTCAGAGGGGTGGTGCTATGGGCAGCACGCAGAGCAGTCCACAGAGCAGTTCACTGGGGAGTCCACTGATGGACAGTTCACACGGTACCTCAGCATCTACAGGTTCAGGTGCAGGCAGGAGGACAGCAAACAGACAGTCAGGAGTTCAGGCTCCTGATGTTGAGGAGGAGGAGTTTTATTCTCCAGCAGGAGAAGTGTGCTCAGGGAAGAGGAAGCCCAAGTGGCTTCAGGACACCTTGAGAGATGCCACATCTGTTGCTGAGCCTAAGAGGCCGGTCAGAGAGAGCAGACCACCTGAGAGGTTTTGTAGCTATATGGCAATGGCTACCAGCATCCTTGACTCTGAGCCTTCTAGCTATGAGGAGGCAGCTAGCCAGCAGGTCTGGAGAGAGGCCATGCAGGAGGAGTATTCTTCTATCATGAAGAATGATGTTTGGGAGGTGGTGCCGAGGCCTGAGGGAAAATCCGTGGTTACTTCCAGATGGCTTTACAAGGTAAAGCATGCTGCAGATGGCAACATTGAGAAATTCAAAGCAAGGTTTGTGGCTCGAGGGTTCTCCCAGGTAGAGGGAGTTGATTATGAGGAGACCTTCGCTCCCGTGGCTCGATATACTTCGATTCGCTCCATTATATCGATAGCAGCAGAGATGGGTTGGAAGATCCACGAGATGGATGTGAAGACCGCATTTCTCAATGGCTTCATACAGGAGGAGGTGTACATTGAGCAGCCACAGGGCTTTGAGGTGCATGGGAAGGAGTCCCATGTGTGCAGACTGAAGAAGGCCCTTTATGGCCTGAAGCAAGCTCCCAGAGCTTGGTACTCCGGGATAGATACTTACTTGCAGAAGATGGGTTTCACAAAGAGTGAGGCAGATCCGAACCTTTACTATATTGTGATAGGTGAGGAGCCTCTCATTCTGGTGCTGTATGTGGATGACTTAGTCATTACAGGTGCAGATAGACTCGTAGAGCACTGCAAGAGAGATCTTGCGACGGAGTTTGAGATGAAGGACATCGGCTTGATGCATTACTTTTTGGGTTTGGAGGTGTGGCAGGAGGAGGGGCATTTCTTCCTGGGACAGGGGAAGTATATTGTGGACATCCTTGGGAGATTCCACATGGAGGATTGTAGACCCATGTCGACACCGATGATCACCAACTGGAAGAAGCTTCATGCTTCGGATTCCGAGTTGGTGGATCCCACATTGTACAGACAGCTGATTGGTTCCTTGATGTATTTGGTCAACACTAGACCAGATATTTGTTTTGCAGTCAACACGATGAGTCGGTTTATGTGTGAGCCTAGGAAGGTTCACTGGGTGGCTGCAAAACACATTTTGCGATACTTGCAGGGGACAGTGGATTATGGTCTGGACTACAGGCAGGGGGATGGAGTGAGATTGGCAGGTTACACTGATTCCGATTGGGCAGGTTGTGCTTCTGATAGGAAGAGCACTTCAGGGTGCTGTTTTGGGTTGGGTTCGGCAGTGGTGTCATGGTTCAGCCGGAAGCAGCAGTCAGTAGCATTGAGTTCAGCGGAAGCAGAGTATATGGCAGCCGGTCTAGCTAGTTGTGAGGCCATCTGGCTTCGCAAGATGTTGTTTGGCTTATTTGGTCAGCCGTTGAGACCTTCAGTGATTTACTGTGATAATCAGAGTTGCATTAAACTCACGGAGAATCCAGTATTTCATGACAGGTTAAAGCATATCGGGATCAAATATCATTTCATCAGAGACTATGTTCAGAAAGGAGCTGTGAAGCTTGAGTATATTCCCACTGATGAGCAGGTTGCAGATATTCTTACCAAAACCTTACCACGGGGCAAGCATGTCTACTTCAGAGACAAGATGGGTGTGGTGAGGAACACCTTCCTCGGTAAGAGGGAGTGTTGAAATTTGGTACCGGAGGACAGGTGGTTCCCTAAGGCTTTGATCTTTGGCCTAGGAAAAAGTGTCCAAAAGAATTTAATTTTTCTCCTAAAGTAACTTTATAACTTTTTATAAAGTTAAATCTAATTTAAAAGTGACTTAAGTGATAAAGTTACTAAAGTGACTTTATAAAGTTATAAAGTCAAATCTAATTTTAAAGTGACTTTAAGTGATAAAGTTACTAAAGTTAAAGTGACTTTAAATAAATTCAATATAAAATTAGAAATGAAAAAGTGACTTTAGAAATAAAAGACTAAGTGGGTCTTTATTAAAGTGGGGTGAATTAAAAAATGAAAAGTGAGATTTAAATGAGCATTTAATCTCAGCCCTAGATCTCAATCTATCTCAGCCATTGGATTTAGGGATTCCCCAAAAGTCACTTAGGGTTAGGTTAAAGGAGGAAAAGGAGAGAAGATCATTCATTCTTTCATGAAGCGAGGATGAGGAGGAGAGAGGAGGTGAAAGTGATTTACGCGGAGAGGGGGAGGCAATGACGACACGACAAGTCGTGCAATGAAGGAGCACACTTCAAAATTTAAAATCCGTCTGTGAGTTTATTAGCACGATAACAGCGAAAGTCCAAATGCAATGAGTTGCACGGTTTTCGAGAGGGCAGCACTGTGTTTCGGAAGTGCAGAACGCGACGAGGAGCACGATTTTCAGGCGAAGAATTTTACGGGCACGAAAATCGAAGAAGCTATTGTCCACATCAAATCTGATTAAATCTGATCATCTGAGTCATTCTGGCACGTTTTCGGCGACTAAGACAACATTTCATCTTTGTAATTTCTACGAAGTATTACCCATTTCTGGCACGCGTTTTTCGAGGTGGAGGGTGGCACGAAAGTCAAGATAAGTGATTTTGTGTTTGCTGTAATTTTCTGTGTATTACTGCTCACTGTAAAAGCATTTTTCAGAAATAAAAGAGAAGCTTCCAGACTGGTTTTCCCCAAGAGTTGTAGGGGGTTTTTCCAGGGTCACCTTGACCAAAAATTACTGTGTTATGATGTGTTGAATAGCTGTTTGTTACTGCTGATATTTATTTCTGCATTTTCCAGCATCCTGTAATTTTTCCAGAATTTGTGTTTTCAGCAAAATTTATTTTCCAGTTTGTTAAATGTATGGATATGGGGAAGGGCATTTAACTATTTTGGAGTAATAAGGAGAAAACTGAAAACCGGGATGAGAAAATGAGGCGGAATTTTCTACATGGTATCGGAAGGCTTGATGTTGAATGAAACGATTAAGACGACAAGGAAAATTACAGCCTACTGATTTTTCACTCAGAAAATTCCGGCAAGCTGATTTTTCACAAACAGCAGTTTTATCTTTACTACAGCAGTGCTATTTTTTCAGTTTTAGGACAGCAGGATGTCTTTGGGACTGAGGGTGGAGGATAGGTTGGATGGGCATTCCAATTACAGCATTTGGAAGGAGAGAATGCAGAGTATCTTTGAGGAGGCAGAAGTCTGGGACATTATGGTACATACCACACAGAACCCTGTGAATGTGCCTACTGATGCTACTAAGTTGGCAGCATATAATAAAAAGAACAACAAGGGTAAAAGGCTGATTCTAGACGGAATCAAAGACCATTGCATTCCTCATGTGAGAGGAAAGAGAAATGTTCATGAGATGTGGACAGCATTGTCCAATCTCTACCAGAGTACCAATGAGAACCGGAAAATGGTCCTGAAGGAGAAGATGAAGACCATTAAGATGTGCAATGATAGTGCAGCTGGATATCTCACAAAGATTACTAATGTGAGAGATGAGTTGGCAGCGATTGGAGAGGCCATTCCACCCACTGAGTTGGTGCGGATTGCAGTGAATGGCCTCCCAGTTCATGGATGAACTTTGCTGATGGGGTTTGTGCACGTGAGACCCTTCCCACATGGGAGAGGTTTTGGGATGATTGCATTCAGACAGAGATCAGGAAAGGTCAGCTTGGGGCAGCCAAGCCAGTTGAGCAGGATGAAGATGTAGCACTGTTGGCAAGACGCAAGAAGGGCAAAGGGAAGAAGCAGGCTTCCACAAGCAATGGTGGGAGCAAAGGCAAAGGTAAAGGTAAACAAGATAACTCACAGAAGGACTATTCCAAAGTGAAGTGTTGGAATTGTCAGAAGATGGGACACTATGCAGTTGTGTGTCCGGAGAAGAAGAAGAAGAAGGGGAAGAACCAGAGCATGGCAGCTTCAGCAGAGGTTGAGGACTTTGCAGATCGCTTTGACCGGGAGTTTGGGTTCATTGCGTGTGAGTCTTCTAGTGCGGGATTATCTGCCATAGAGGTTCAGAGGGAGCATGCATTTCCCTCGATTAGCGGAGCATCTTCGGGTATCTGGTATGTGGACAGTGGGGCTTCACGTCACATGACAGGAGTCCGTGAGTACTTCTCAGAGCTTTCAGAGAGTGGCACTGATGTAGAGGTAGTGCTCGGTGATGACAGAGTTGTTAGAGCAGTCGGTGTGGGAACATTGACATTTCAGAGGGAGTCCAAACCTCCCTTGAAGGTGTGAGATGTTCTTTATGTGCCAGGGATGAGGAAGAACCTCATATCCGTCTCAGCTTTGGAGGATAGAGGATATGAGGTACTGTTCAGGGGAGGACAGGTGTTGATGTATCCCAGGGGCACTCCAGCTGATTCAGCTAGAGTGATAGGTGTACGCCATGTAAAGGTGTACAAGTTTGCATTCGAGTCCCTTTTGGCATTGAGCAGTAGCACTGACAGCAGAGCTAGCAGTTCTGAGCTGTGTGAGATTTGGCACCGCAGGATGGGGCACATGTATCATGGAGCCTTGAGGACCTTGCGGGAGATCACTACAGGTGTGCCAGATTTCAGTACTTATCACTTTGATACTTGCAGAGGATGTGCGATGGCAAGTTTGCCAAATCCCCTTTTCCCAGCAGTGACAACAGAGCGATTGGGATACTTGATTTGATTCATTCCGATGTGAGCGGTCGGATGTCTCATGTTTCCTTGAGTGGATATGAGTACTATGTTTTATTCATTGATGATCACTCCAGGAGGACCTGGATTTATTTCTTGAAGACCAAGAGTGAGGTCTTCAAGCGGTTTCAGGAGTTCAGAGCTCTTGTGGAGACACAGACAGGTCGGAAGATCAAGTCCCTGAGTTCGGACAATGGAGGAGAGTACACCCTTGGAGAGTTTGTTGACTATTGTGCGGAGGCAAGCATTAGGAGGGAGTTCACTATTCCTTACAACCCCCAGCAGAACGGGGTTGCGGAGAGGAAGAACAGATCCATCGGAGGGGCTGCCAAAGCCATGTTACATGATCAGGGGTTCCCATTGTTTTTGTGGGCAGAGGCCTGCAACACAGCTGTTTACTTGCAGAACAGGAGTCCGCATCGTGCCTTGGGGCACATGACTCCGGAGGAGGCTTTTTCTGGGAAGAAGCCTGATATGGGTCATCTTCGTATCTTTGGGTGCATGACATACGCCTACATACCCAAGGAGAAGAGGACCAAACTAGAGCCCACCGCAGAGAAGGGTATCTTTGTGGGCTACAGTGAGACCTCCAAGGCCTTTCGGATTTACATTCCTGCACAGAGGAAAGTTGTTGTCGGGCGGGATGTGAAGTTCGAGGAGGACAGGGCCTTCAGGAGGTCACGGGAGTTAGAGTATCTGGATCAGCCAGACCCTCAGCAGCAGTTGAGTCAGTCACAGGGATCCAGTGGGCAGGGATCAGGAGGATCCGGAGGTACATCTATGACGATGTCAGGTCCGTCAGTGGGGAGTGGCTCACAGAGTCAGAGGGGTGGAGCTATGGGCAGCACGCAGAGCAGTCCACAGAGCAGTTCACTGGGGAGTCCACTGATGGACAGTTCACACGGTACCTCAGCATCTACAGGTTCAGGTGCAGGCAGGAGGACAGCAGACAGACAGTCAGGAGTTCAGGCTCCTGATGTTGAGGAGGAGGGAGTTTTATTCTCCCACGGGAGAAGCTACCGAAAGAGGAAGCCCGCGGGCTTCGTGACGACCTCGAGAGACGCGCATCTGCTGGCCGAGCTCAAGAGGCCGGGCCGTACAGCGTACCACCCGAGAGGTTTTTGTAGCCATATGGCAATGGTTACCGTGTGATCTCGACTCGAGCCTTTGGGGCCATGAGAGGCGAGCTAGCCGTGTGTCCGGAGAGGCTGCGGCATGGAGACATTTCTACCGCGGCAGTCGATGCCGAGGGCGCGAGCCCCAGGGCAAACCGTGGTTACTTCCATGGCTTTCGGCACAAAGTATGCTTGTGGCGCACGAGAAATTCAAAACAGCCAGGCTAGAGGGTTCTCCTGCGTAGTAGTGATTGAGAGGAGACCTCGTTTCCGTGCTCGACATACTTTCGATCCGCTCCATTATATCGATAGCAAAGCAGTAGATGCTGGAAGATCCACCGTATGGATGGGTATCGCATTTCTCACTTGCTTCATACAAGAGGAGGTGTACATTGAGTGCCTGCTGTGGCTTTGAGGTGCAAGGGAAGGTAGTCCCATGTGTGGCACTGTATACAGCCCTTTATGGATCATGCTCCCGTAGCCATCGGTGACAGATACTTACTTGCAGGAGATGGGTTTGGCAAAGAGTAGGCATCCAACCTTTACCAGGTTGTAGGAGGGAGCCTCTCATTTCGTGTCAGACAGATGATCGTCATTATAGCAAAGACTATAGAGCACCGTAAGAGATCTTGCGTGAGCTGAGATGAACAGACACTCGCGCTTGATGTTAATTACTTTTTGGGTTTGGAGGTGGCAGAGGAGGGGCATTTTCTTCCCCGGGATAGACATATTGTGACATCTCCGTGTATCTCCAGCATGGAGGATTGTAGACCTGTTTATTATCATGATCGTTCAACCTGGAAGAAGCTTCATGCTTCTGATTCCCAGTTGGTGGATCCCACACTGTATGGTGCAAATTTACTTGTTCCTTGATGTATTTGGTCAAACACTAGACCGTACATTCGTTTTATACCGAACACCGTGAGTCAATTTATGTGGGTGAGCTCAGGAAGTTGCCCACCTGGTGGCCGCAAAACACATTTTTATGCATACTTCTGTGGGACAAAGTGGATTATGGTCCTGACCACAGTGTAGGGATGGAGCAGATTGGCAGTGTTACACCGATTTCGATTGGGCAAAGGAAGCCTTCGTAAGAGCACTTTGCAGAACATGAAGTTGGGTTCGGCAGCTGGTGTCATGAACCACCTTGCTGCAGCTTCGTAGCGTTGAGTTCGGGCCATGGTAGCATATGGCACCAGGCCCAGTAGCTAGTTGTGAGGCCATCCTGCTTCAAGATGTTGCTTGTGTCGTTTGTCGGCCGTTGAGACCTTCAAAGATTAACGTGATAATCTCGTAGTTGTATTAAACTCACTGGGAGAATCCGTATTTCATGACAAAGTCAAAGCATACTCAGATCAAATATCACTTCACTGCAGGAATATGTTCGGTAGCGTATCGTAAGCTGACAGGTTCCCACCATGAGTGTGTTGCAGATATTCTTACCAAAGCCTTACCACGGGGCATGTCTACTTCGCAGACAAGATGGGTGTGGTGAGGAACACCTTCCCTGTGAAGAGGAGTGTTAAAATTGCACGAGGATGTGTGGTTCCCTAAGGCTTTGATCTTTGGCCTAGGGAAAAGTGTCCAAAAGAACTTAATTTTTCTTCTAAAGTAACTTTACAACTTCCTTTTATGTTAAACTAATTCTCTAAAAGTGACTTAAGTGATAATATTAAAGTGACTTTATAAAGTGATAAAGTCAAACTAATTTTAAAGTGACTTTATGATAAATATTGTAAGTTAAAGTGACTGCAATAAAGTCAATATAAAATTAGAAAGGAAAAAAGTGACTTTTGGAAATAAAAGACCAAGTGGGTCTTTATTAAAGTGGGCATTAAAATGAAAAGCAGATTAAATGAGCATTTAATCTGTACCTAGATCTCAATTCATTCCCCAAATGTACTGATCGTATCCCAAAGTCACTAGGGTTAGGTTGGGGAGAAAAGGAGGAAAGGTCATTCATTCTTTCACAGCGTATTTATAGAGGAGAGGGAGCCTTTATACTTTGTTAGTAGAAGGCACAGTAACAAGTCCGTACAAGAAGAGAGCACACTTCCAAGGTCGAAATCCGTATACAGTAGTTTATTGGCACATTAACCAAGCAGAAGTCCGTACAAAGATTGAATGGTTTTCGAGAGAGGGGAAGATCGTTTTCTAGAAATGAATGCTGTTAAAGGGGACAACATTTTTTAAAAGTACTTTTCGGGCACTAAAACTTGTGAAAGGTTGTCACCCCATCCGCATTTTAATCCGTATGTACCGCATTTGGCCATTCCCTGCACGTTTTTCGGAGGCGAAATTAAGATAAAGTATTTATCGTCGTAATTTCTCCGAAATATTGCTCGCTCAAATGCTTATGGTGAGGTGGCACGAAAGTCAAGATAAGTGATTTTTGTGTTTGGTCGTAATTTTCGTGTATTACCGCTCACCGAAAGTACTTTTTCAGAAATAAATGAGAAGTCGCATCGGTTTTCCCCAAGAGTTGTAGGGGTTTTTCTCTAGCATGCCTGACCAAAACATCGAGTTATGATGTGTCGAATGACCGTTTGTCATCGCTCGTTATTTTATTTCGCATTTACGAAAGATTCTCGAAAATTTCCGAATTTGTGTTTTCAAAGAAAATTGCACATTTTTTCACGATAGTACTGTATATGAAAGGGTATTTAACTATTTTCGAGTAATAAGGAGAAAAACCTAAAACCGTGGAAACCTAATTTTCCCTCCAGCATGGTATCAAGGTTGAGTCGAAAGAGCGCTTTTTGGGGCGCAAGGAACAGAAATTAAAGTTTTGTCGATTTTCACCTGTAAATTCCGTTGTGTTTTGATTTTTCAAGGCAAGAAGAGATTTTTACCTTTACCACGTTATGTTATTTTTCGCTTTTAGGACACAGATGTCATTGGGATCAGGTGGAGGATAGGTTGGGATGGGTATCTAAATCACAAAAAGACGGAAGGAGAGAATGGCAGTATCTTTGAGGAGGTAAGTCTGGGATATTATGGCACATACCAGCATGTTAACCTCGTGAATAAAGCCCACTGCCACCAAATACAAGACATAACAAAAAGAACAACAAGGAAGAGGCCGATTCTAGACTAATCAAAGACTATTGTGTATCTCCCTATGTGAGAGGAAAGAGAAATGTTCATGAGATGATGCGATTGTCCAATTCCTGCTTATACCAATGAGAACCGGAAAATGGTCCAAGGAGAAGATGAAGACCATTAAGATGGCAAATGATAAAAAGAATGATCTCAACAAAGATTACTAATGTGGAGAGATGAAAGCAGCAACATTGAAAGCAGGCCCACCCACCGAGTTGGTGCGGATTGGCATGAATGGCCTCCCCGTTCGTTGACGAACTTTGTCACGGAGTTTAGCACGGAGACCTTCCCACATGGGAGAGAGCCAGATGATTGTATCTCCGTACGTGAGACTTATGTTGTCACTGAAGAACAAGCGCGAAGGTGATGGTGACGAGGATGTAGCACCACAGTAGGAGCCAAGAAGGGCAAAGCGGGAAGAAGGAAATGCGCAAGAACATGGTGGGGCAAAGGTAAAGGTGAAACAAATGTGATACTGATGTCATAAGGACTATTCAAAGTGAAGTGTTGAATTGTCGAAGATGAGCATGCGTGCTTGTGTGTCCTGGAGAAGAAGAAGGAAGAAGGAAGAACCGTAGCATGGGCCCAAACAGTAGGCCGAGGACTTTGCAAGATCGCTTGACCTGAGTTTGGGTTCATCAAGGGTGAGTTCTCTAGTGAGGCACCGCCACATGTGTTCGCAGGGGACACGCATTTCCCCGATTAGCGTAGCATCTTCGGCATTCCGTGATGAAGAAGCCACGTCACATGACAGAGTCTTGTGATACTTCGCAGGGCCGAGAGTGGCACCGATGTAGAGGGTAGTGGCTCTCGCGGATGACACAGTTGTTAGAGTACGCAGGGGAACATTGACATTTCGCAGGGGAGTCCAAACCTCTCGAAGGTGCTGGTATGTTCTTTATGTGCTGTGGACGTAAAGAACCTCATATCCGTTCCGGCCTTCGAGGACAAGAGGATATGAGATACCGTCTGTGGAGGACAGTGTTACGTATCCTGTACACCCAACGATTCGAACAGATAGGGGCACGCTGGTGGGCGGTGGCATGCTTAGCCTTCGGCCCTTTTACACGGAAAGAGGCAATTTATGGCGAGCCAGTGCTTCCGAGCAGCAGATTTGGCACCGGCAGATGGGCACATGCACTGCGAGCCTTGAGGACTTTGCTGGGAGATCACCACAGGTGCCGCAGTTCAAGACGATCACTTTGATACTTCAGTAGGATGTGCGATGGGCAAGTTTGTCAAACTCTTCTCAAAATAAAGGATAAAACAGAAAGCGATCGGGATACTTGATTTGATTCATTCCGATGTGAGCGGTTTGATGTCTCATGTTTCCTCGGAGGATATGAGTACTATGTGTTATTTGGTCGATGATCACTCAGGAGGACTGGATTTATTTTCAAGACCAAGGAGTGAGGTCTTCAAGCTGCTTTCAAAGAGTTCGCAGTTTGTGGAGACACAAGACAGTTTAAGATCAAGTCCTCGAGGTCGACAATGGAGGAGAGGCACTGGGAGAGTTTGTCGACTATTGTGCAGAGGGTGTGCATTAGAGGGGAGTTCATCGCGCCCTTACAACCCCCGGGCAGACCAAAGCTGCGAGAGGAAGAACAAGACCACCCGAGGGGTCGCTGCAAAGCCATGTTACAAGGACTCTGGGTTGCCATTGTTTTTGTGCGCAGGTTCACACACACCGTTATCGGTGCACAGAGCCTCGCATCGTGGGCCTTGGGGCACACGGACCTCGAGGAGGCTTTTTCCGGGAATAGTTCGATATGGGTCATCTTCGTATTCTTTGGTGTGCTGACATACCCTACACCAGGAGAAGAGGACTGAAACTAGAGCCCGTCCCGCAGAAGGCATTCTCAGGCTGCGTGAGATCGGCGTTTTCGGATTAGCATTTCGGCACGAGGAAAGCAGTTGTGCGGGATGTGAAGTTCGAGGAGGAGTTGTGGCCTTTAGAGGTCACGGGTTAGAGTATCTCGGACTGGCCCGTACCCTCACAGTTAGGCTGAGCGGGCCAGGATCCGAAAGGGGGGTGGATCGTGGAGGATCCTAGATGGCACATCTGCCGATTGCCAGTCCGTTGGGGAGTGGCTCGCAGTCGTAGGTGGTGCTATTTGCGCATGCAAGTAGCACCAAGGTATAAGCCATCGGGGAGTCCATCGATGGACAAATACACGCGTACTCTCAAAGACCACAACAAAAGGTGCAGAGGACAAATAGTATGTACGCCGCAGAGTTCGTGCTCGATGTCGGTGAGGAGGAGTTTATTTCTCCCAAGCAGGCGGCACCAGGAAGAGTGGGGCCTGGCGGGGTTTCAGGACACCCCCGAGAGATGCCAACTGTTGTCGTAGCTCAAGAGTGCCTGGCCAGGAGAGACACCGACTCGAGAGTACTTGTAGCTACATACAATGGCTACCGCATCCTTTTCGTACTCGAGCTTCTAGCTATGAGGAGTGGCGAGCCTAGCCAGTGTCCGGAGAGGCTACGCAGGAGGAGTATCTTTCTCATCACAAGAAGAATGATGTTTGGGAGGCGGGTGCGAGGCCTCGAGGGCAAATCCGCAGTTATTTCCGGTATGGCTTTAAGGCGTGTTACGTCGCGTATGGCAAAACATCGAGAAATTCAAAGTTATGTTTGTGTTGAGGTTCTCCTCAGTAGAGGGAGTTGATTGCGAGGGACATCTTCTCGCTCCCGTGGTTTTACGATATACTTCGATCCGTCCATTACATCGATAGCAACAGAGATGGGCTGGAAGATCCACCGTATGGATGGCATCCGTATTTTCAAATGGCTTCTACAAGGTGAGGAGGTGCGGCATACGAGCGCCTGCAGCGCTCGAGGTGTGCGGGGCGAGTCCCATGTGTGCAGACCAAGGCTCCCTTATGGCCCAAGCAAGCTCCTGTGCAGCTTGGTACTCTGTGACAGATACTTACTTGGTGAGATGGGTTTCAAAGAGTGAGGCGCATCCGAACCTTTACTATATTGTGACAGGTGAGGAGCCTCAT
The DNA here is from genome assembly GCA_034641835.2 of Pinus albicaulis. NCBI lineage: Eukaryota > Viridiplantae > Streptophyta > Pinopsida > Pinales > Pinaceae > Pinus > Pinus albicaulis. The sequence goes on along the minus strand of CM076584.1, from coordinate 1,338,649,674 downwards.
TCTCGTGCCGTATGGGATGACTTGGTCATTACAGTAAGAGAGACCTTATAGAGCACCGGTAAGAGGAGAAGATCTTGCGGCGTAGCCAGAGATGAAGGATACCGAAGCCACGCATTACTTTTGCCCAGAGGCAGCAAGAGGGGCACTTCTTCCCGTATGTGGAAGTATATTGTGACATCCCCCCGCATTCCATATGGATATCAGGAATTCATGTCGATACTGGATGATCACCAATCCGGAAGAAGCCTTGGGCGTTTTGATTCCGAGTTGGTGGATCCTGTTACTGTACAGCACCGATTGGTTCTTTGATGTATTTGGTCACACCATTTTAAGAGACAGGACCGGTTTTTTTGGTAAACAATACGATGGAGTTTACCTTAAGGTGAGCCTAGGAAGGTTCATCGGGTGGTCGCAAAACACATTTTTAAGTATACTTGGCAGTGGGACAGTGATTATGGTTCCACTCACAGCAGGGGATGGAGTGAGATTGGCAGTGTTACACCCATTCGATCAGCGGTGTTGTAAGCTCGATAGGAAGAGCATTGTGCAGTGTTGTTTTGGGTTGCTCCAAGAAAGGTGTCGTTGTTCGACCTACGTTGGGGCCGCAGTACTGAGTTCGGCCAAGCAGCATATACACCAGCTCAGCTAGTTGTGAGGTCATCCCAAGTCATAAATATGTTGTTTAGCTTATTTAACACCGTTAAGACCTCAGTGATTTATCGTGACAATCGGTGAAAGTTGCATTAAACTCGACGGAATCCGTATTTCGCGGAGCGTCGGTGTCAAAGCATATCGGGATCAAATATCACTTCACCGTAGACCAGGCGAAAGGAGTCGTAAAGCTTGAGCATATTCCCACCCGATGAGCAGGTTATGGGGGGATAGCCTACCAAAGCCTGAATACTTGCGTGTTCACCCGTAGACAAGATGGGTGTGGGGAGGAACACCTTCTCAGAAGAGGGAGTGTTGAAATTTGCACGGAGATGTGCAAGTCTCTGCTATTTGATCTTTGGCCTAGGGAAAAGTGTCCAAAGAATTTAATTTTTCTCCTAAAGCAATCTTTATAAATTTTTAAAGTTAAACGAAATTTAAAAGTGACTTAAGTGACAAGTTGTTTAAAGTGATTTTATACAGGTGTCAAATCTAATTTGAAGTGACTTTATGATAAAGTTACTAGTTAAAGTGACTTTAAATAAAGTCAATACAAATTAGAAAGTAAAAAGGATTTCTGTGCCAAAGACTAAGGGTCTTTGCTAAAGGAAGAATTAAAATGAAAAGTGAGATTTAAATGAGCATTTAATCTCAAAATTTCTCAGATCTCAATCTATCTCACCTATTGATTTAGGGATTCCCAAAAGTCACTTAAAGTTAGGTTAAAGGAGGAAAAGGAGGAAAAGGCTGTTCATTCTTCATGACAAGATTGAGAGAGGAGGAGAGAGGAGTCAAGAGTGATTTCTATGCTGCAGGGAGAGCGCACAGCACAATAAGTCCGTACAAACAAGAGCACACTCTCCCCAAGGTCGGAAAATCCGTAGCGGTTACAGTTTATCGGGCACATTAACCACAGCAAAGTCCGTATTAAACATTTGAATGGTTTTCTTAGAGAGAAGATCGTTTTCGTAGAGTCGAACAAAGACATGACACGATTTTCTGGCGGGACTCTTTCCGCACCGTGTAACGAGAGTGGGTTGTCGTCTTCATCCGCATTTTAATCCGTATTACCCGTACTGTCATTCTGTCGTTTTTTCGTATATAAACAAGACAAACATTTACCGTAATTAATATTTTCGTTCGTTTCCACGTTTTTTCGTGGTGGAGGGTGTGTTTTAAAGCTTAAGATATGATTTTTGTAATGTATTTAAATTTTTCCAGTATTAATGCCCACCGTAAAAGCATTTTTCTGCAATAAGTTGAGAATCTTCCACATCGGTTTTCCAGAGTTGTAGGGTTTTTCCGTGCCTGTTCTGACTTTGCAACACTGCCATGATGTTGAATGACCGTTTGTTACCGTCGTTATTTTATTTTCGTATTTACAAGATTCTAAAAATTTCGCACCTAAAGCTTGAAAATTTATTTTTCTTAGTTTGTTGAATGTATGGTTATGGAAAGGCATTTAACTATTTTTGGAGTAATAAGGAGAAATCGAAACCGGGGAAACCTAATTTCTACATGGTATCATGTTGAGTGTCGAAAGAGCAACAGACAGCATGAAGTTATAAAATTATGTCATTTATTTTTTCACTCGTAAAATTTAAGCTGATTTTTCACAAAATGGGCAGATGCATTTTTACTACAAGAAATGTTATTTTTCGCCTTTAGGACAACAGGATGTCGCTGACCGTAGGCAGAGGAGAAGATGGTATTCCAACTAAGAGACGGAAGGAGAATGCGAGTCTTTGAGTAGCGTAAGTCTCGGGAGAACAGGCACATACTGGTACAGACCGTACACAAAGCCACCGATACCAGCCATGATACAATAAAAGAACAATGCGGTGAATGGCCTTAGACTTTAATTGAAGACTACTTATCTCCCTGGTGAGATGAAAGAGAAATGTTCATGAGATGTGAAGGTATTGTCCAACTTTTCTGGCCGCAGTACCAATGAGAACTCTAGAAATGGTTCCAAGAGAAGACAGCGTATTCACGAGATGGCAATGATAGTGTACCGGATATCTCTGCGCATTCGTCAATGTAGACAGACAAGGCCGATCGGAGAGGCCATTCCACCCACCCAGTTGGTGCGGATCACAGTTGAATGGGCTCTCCCCGTTCTGCGATGAACTTTGTCATGGAGTTTGTGCACGTGAGACCCTTCCCACATGGGAGAGGTTTGGGGATGATCAGGTATCTACGTACCGTGAAAGGCTTGCTTTTGGGGCGTACCAAGCCAGCTTGAGTGGATATACGGGCAGAAAATTGCCAGGTGACGTAAGAAGGGCAAAGGAAGAAGCAAAGCCCACAAGTAACAAAAGGCAAAGGAAGGTAAATGTGATAACACACAGAAGGACTATTCCAAAGTGAAGTGTTGAATTGTTTAAGATGACACTATGCGCTAGTGTCTTGAGAAGAAGAAGAAGAAGGAAGAACTGTGACATGTGCCTTTCCAAGAGGTTATACCTATGTATCGCTTTTGTTCTAGTCAGTTCATTACAGAGTCTTTCTAAAAGAGCACCGCCACACAAAGCCTCGCAGGAAAGATGTGTATTTCCCCGATTAGCTATATCTTTCATTCGGCACAGACAGAAGCCACGCTATACGCACGTGAGTCTGGTGTAGCGTGCCTCCTTGCTTGCGGCACCGGCGAGAGGTAGCACTCTCATGACGTACGCAGTTGTTAGAGGCGCGACAGGGAACACGATATTTCGTAGGGAGTCCCCAAACTCTCCTTGAAGGCAAGCGATGTCTTTTATGTGCGTATTAGAAGAACCTCACATCCGTCTCGTTTTCAGATGACGAGGATATGGAGATACCAGCCCGTGAGGACAGTGTTGATGTATCCTTGTAAGGCCCACCGTATTCGCTCAGAATATAGGGGTACGCTACAAAGGTGCACAAGTTTGCATTTCACCCTTTAGCTGAGCGCAGGCATTTACGCGTAGCCATGCGTTCGAGTGGGCAGACATTTGCAGGCATCACAGATGGGGCACAAGCATCAGTGAGTTTTGAGACTTTTGCGGGAGATCACCATGTGTGTTGCAGTTCAAGATCGATCGACGATACTTGCGAGAGCGCAAGTGGCAGCCTACAACCTCTTCTGAAAGGACAACAGTGAGTCAACGTATTAACTTTGATTTGATTCATTCCCATGTGAGCGGCTCGATGTCTCATGTTTCGAGGATATGAGTACTACAAGTTATTCATCGATGACTACTCCGTAGTGATTCGGGATTTATTTCTCTTCGAAGATCAGAGTGAGGTCTTCAAGCGGTTTCCAGAGTTTTGGGTGGTGCTCTGCGTAGGGCGCGTACAAAGCCAAGATCAAGTCCCCCGAGGTTTCGGACAACGGAGGAGAGTGGCACCCTGGGAGAGTTTGTTGACTATTGTGCGGAGGCAGGCATTAGGAGGGAGTTCACTGTTCCTTACAACCCCCAGCAAAACGGGGTTGCGGAGAGGAAGAACAGATCCATCGGAGGGGCTGCCAAAGCCATGTTACATGATCGGGGGTTGCCATTGTTTTTGTGGGCAGAGGCCTGCAACACAGCTGTTTACTTGCAGAACAGGAGTCCGCATCGTGCCTTGGGGCACATGACTCCGGAGGAGGCTTTTTCTGGGAAGAAGCCTGACATGGGTCATCTTCGTATCTTTGGGTGCATGACATACTCCTACATACCCAAGGAGAAGAGGACCAAACTAGAGCCCACCGCAGAGAAGGGTATCTTTGTGGGCTACAGTGAGACCTCCAAGGCCTTTCGGATTTGTTCTGCCCCAAGGGAAAAGTTGTTGTGGGGCGGGACGCGGGGTTCGAGGAGGACGGGGACGCTGAGAGTAGGGGGTTAGAGTGTCTGGATCAGGCGGACCCTCGACGCGTTCGCCTGGGTGGGTCGCGGGGTCCGGTGGGCGAAGAATCGGGGAGGATCGGGAGGTACATCTGTGGCGATGTCCGGAGTCGTCGGTCGAGGATGGCTGCAGCAGTCGGAGGTGAGCGCTATGGGCGACGCGGGCGGTCCTGAGCAGTTCACTGGGGAGTCCACTGATGGACAGTTCACACGGTACCTCAGCATCTACAGGTTCAGGTGCAGGCAGGAGGACAGCAGACAGACAGTCAGGAGTTCAGGCTCCTGATGTTGAGGAGGAGGAGTTTTATTCTCCGGCGGGAGAAGTGTGCTCAGGGAAGAGGAAGCCCAAGTGGCTTCAGGACACCTTGAGAGATGCCACATCTGTTGCTGAGCCTAAGAGGCCGGTCAGAGAGAGCAAACCACCTGAGAGGTTTTGTAGCTATATGGCAATGGCTACCAGCATCCTTGACTCTGAGCCTTCTAGCTATGAGGAGGCAGCTAGCCAGCAGGTCTGGAGAGAGGCCATGCGGGAGGAGTATTCTTCTATCATGAAGAATGATGTTTGGGAGGTGGTGCCGAGGCCTGAGGGAAAATCCGTGGTTACTTCCAGATGGCTTTACAAGGTAAAGCATGCTGCAGATGGCAGCATTGAGAAATTCAAAGCGAGGTTTGTGGCTAGAGGGTTCTCCCAGGTAGAGGGAGTTGATTATGAGGAGACCTTCGCTCACGTGGCTCGATATACTTCGATCCGCTCCATTATATCGATAGCAGCAGAGATGGGTTGGAAGATCCACCAGATGGATGTGAAGACCGCATTTCTCAATGGCTTCATACAGGAGGAGGTGTACATTGAGCAGCCACGGGGCTTTGAGGTGCATGGGAAGGAGTCCCATGTGTGCAGACTGAAGAAGGCCCTTTATGGCCTGAAGCAAGCTCCCAGAGCTTGGTACTCCAGGATAGATACTTACTTGCAGAAGATGGGTTTCACAAAGAGTGAGGCAGATCCGAACCTATACTATATTGTGATAGGTGAGGAGCCTCTCATTCTGGTGCTGTATGTGGATGACTTAGTCATTACAGGTGCAGAGAGACTCATAGAGCACTGCAAGAGAGATCTTGCGACGGAGTTTGAGATGAAGGACATCGGCTTGATGCATTACTTTTTGGGTTTGGAGGTGTGGCAGGAGGAGGGGCATTTCTTCCTGGGGCAAGGGAAGTATATTGTGGACATCCTTGGAAGATTCCACATGGAGGATTGTAGACCCATGTCGACACCGATGATCACCAACTGGAAGAAGCTTCATGCTTCGGATTCCGAGTTGGTGGATCCCACATTGTACAGGCAGCTGATTGGTTCATTGATGTATTTGGTCAACACTAGACCAGATATTTGTTTTGCAGTCAACACGATGAGTCAGTTTATGTGTGAGCCTAGAAAGGTTCACTGGGTGGCTGCAAAACACATTTTGCGATACTTGCAGGGGACAGTGGATTATGGTCTGGACTACAGGCGGGGGGATGGAGTGAGATTGGCAGGTTACACTGATTCTGATTGGGCAGGTTGTGCTTCTGATAGGAAGAGCACTTCAGGGTGTTGTTTTGGGTTGGGTTCGGCAGTTGTGTCATGGTTCAGCCGAAAGCAGCAGTCAGTAGCATTGAGTTCAGCAGAAGCAGAGTATATGGCAGCCAGTCTAGCTAGTTGTGAGGCCATCTGGCTTCGCAAGATTTTGTTTGGCTTATTTGGTCAGCCGTTGAGACCTTCAGTGATTTACTGTGATAATCAGAGTTGCATTAAACTCACGGAGAATCCAGTATTTCATGACAGGCCAAAGCATATCGGGATCAAATATCACTTCATCAGAGACTATGTTCAGAAAGGAGCTGTGAAGCTTGAGTATATTCCCACTGATGAGCAGGTTGCAGATATTCTTACCAAAGCCTTACCACGGGGCAAACATGTCTACTTCAGAGACAAGATGGGTGTGGTGAAGAACACCTTCCTCGGTAAGAGGGAGTGTTGAAATTTGGTTACCGGAGGACAGGTGGTTCCCTAAGGCTTTGATCTTTGGCCTAGGGAAAAGTGTCCAAAAGAATTTAATTTTTCTCCTAAAGTGACTTTATAATTTTTATAAAGTCAAATCTAATTTTAAAGTGACTTTAAGTGATAAATTTACTAAAGTGACTTTATAAAGTTATAAAGTCAAATCTAATTTAAAAGTGACTTTAAGTGATAAAGTTACTAAAGTCTAATTTTAAAGTGACTTTAATAAAGTCAATGTAAAATTAGAAAGGAAAAATGACTTTGGAAATAAATGACTAAGTGGGTCTTTATTAAAGTGGGGTGAATTAAAAAATAGAAAGTGAAATTTAAATGAGCATTTAATCTCAGCCCTAGATCTCAATCTATCTCAGCCATTGGATTTAGGGATTCCCCAAAAGTCACTTAGGGTTAGGTTAAAGGAGGAAAAGGAGGAAAAGGTCATTCATTCTTTCATGAGCAGATTGAGAGAGGAAGAGAGGGAGCTGAAGAGTGATTTCTGAGCAGAGGGAGAGCAGCAAAGGCAGCACAGCAAGTCCGTACAGCAAGAGAGCACACTTCCCAAGGCTGAAAAATCCGTACAGCAGAGTTTATTGGCACATTAACCAAGGCAGAAAGTCCGTACAGCATTTGCACGGTTTTCGAGAGAGGGGCAGCACTGTTTTCGAGAGCTGGAACAGCAACAAGGAGCACGATTTTCAAGGCAGATTTTTCTGGGCACGGAAATCGAGAAAGGGAGTTGTTGTGCCCATCGTCTGAAATCGCTCTGGTCACGATATGAATCTATTCTGGCACGTTTTAGAGCGACTAAAGGCCATTTAATGCTGTAATTTCTCTGAAATATTTCTGTTTGCTGTTTGGCACGTTTTTCGAGATGGAGGGTGGCACGAAAGTCGAGATAAGTGATTTTTGTGTTTGCTGTAATTTTCTGTGTATTACTGCTCACTGTAAAAGCATTTTTCAGAAATAAATGAGAAGCTTCCAGACTGGTTTTCCCCAAGAGTTGTAGGGGGTTTTTCCAGGGTCACCTTGACCAAAAATATTGAGTTATGATGTGTTGAATGACTGTTTGTTACTGCTGTTATTTTATTTCTGCATTTACAGCATTCTGAAAATTTTTTTCCAGAATTTGTGTTTTCAGCAAAATTTATTTTCCAGTTATTAAATGTATGGATATGGGAAAGGGCATTTAATTATTTTGGAGTAATAAGGTGAAAACTGAAAACCGGGGTGGGAAACTTGAATTTTCCTCAAAATCAGATCACTAGTCCAAGTACATCCGCCATTTCCCCAAGAGTTGCAGGGGGTTTTTCCAGGGTCACCTTGACCAAAAATACTGAGTTATGATGTGTTGAATGACTGTTTGTTACTGCTGTTATTTTATTTCTGCATTTACAGCACTCTGAAAAATTTCCAGAATTTGTGTTTTCAGCAAAATTTATTTTTCCAGTTGTTGAATGTATGGTTATGGGAAAGGGCATTTAACTATTTTTGGAGTAATAAGGAGAAAACTGAAAACCGGGGTGGGAAACTGAATTTTCTACAAACCTTGCCCGAGCAGGCACTCGAAGTTCCCCAGGGCTAAGGGCGAGATCTCCGACCGGAGACACTCAATGCACTAAACAGTGCTGCAGACAGGCTAAACAGCCAACGTGCTCAAGAAGACAAAATGCCTAGCTCCAATATCATCAACAACAAGAATCCAAATGAGATGGCTCTCCCACCTTTTATAACGCTGGCCCTTCTCCAAAACCCTAACGTGGTCTCCCTCTCCTCCACGTGCTCCTCATCAAACTGCGCAGAAGCTCCTAGAGGCTACGTAGGCCCCTCCTCTGCGTGGTGTTGGACCCCCATGGCTCCCCATAAGTTATAACGTTGTGCTACTAGGGAAACACTTTATTTTATTTAGGTGAGTTAGACCCCCTCCTCTCACTTTTTATTTATTAATAAACTATAGTCGGCAAAACTATACAAAATCGAATATTCCAATTAGCTGTGGCTAATTAGGAATATTACACTGATCTAGGCCCTTGAGGGTAAGATCTAACCTCTCCAACTTCCAGAAATGCAATGTCCAACTGAAGACGGAAGTCGTCTAGCCTTTTGAGGCCTTTCAAAGTGATTTTGTAGGGAAAATTTTATGTTTTAGGGGGGCCAAGTTATTTTTCTAGGGTGTCGTGGGGATTTTTTTCGGGCCTTTAAGGCCTAGCCGCAACCCCTAACGGACTTTTTAGCTTGGATGCAACCCTTCTAGGGCCTTCGAACCCTAGAAACAACCTTTCTAGGCCTGGCCGCAACACTTTTTGGGCTTTTCCCCAAGCAAAAACCTTCTTGGGCTTAGCTGCGGGCCCTAAGGGCCTTCGCTTGCCTTACCGCAGGCCTTAGAGGACTTTGTGGGCAAGTCACAACCTCTAGTAGGCTATCATTAGGCAGTCACAAGCCTTAGAGGCCTTGCAGCCCTAGGCCATGGGCCTAGCAGGTCATTTTTCCCTAGCTGTAGGCCTCGTTGGGCATTTTCTCCCTAGCCGCAGTGATTTTCGGCATAGTTGTGGGGTTTTGGCATTGATTTTGGACTTATCTTTGTGGTTGCATGCCTAGGGCATCATTGAAAATTATTTGGGATTGATATCTATCGATTTGGATCATAATATTTTGAGTTTATTGGGCTAATAGTTTGTTTTGCAGATTAACTAGCCTCTTGGGCAAGGGTTTCAAGGGCCAAAGTTGCCAAATAGGCCATCGACCAACCCTAACAGCCCTAGCTTCAGTCACAAGAGGGTTGATCCATTTGATTTAAGGCTAACATTTGTGTTGCAGGTGTTTAGAAGAGGTCTAGTGAACTTTGGAAGGTCATTTAGCCAACTAGCAAGGCCTTAGGGCCAAGGGTTTGCTCTCTAGCCCCAATTTTCTCATTTCTGTTTAATGATCAGATCTGATATTTCCTAATAGCAGCAGTAAAAACTCTGAATACACACTCTAAAAAATCCCTAAAAATCATTAGCATAAGACTACATTCACTTGACAATTAATCTCAATTAATAAGAAAGATTTATTTCATGATTTATATGGTTTTCTAGTTAATTTTAGGTAGCTGATATAAGTGTTGCAGCAGTGAAATTTGTGAGTTTTGGTGCTAGATTTTTGATCCAAGCAATCCTGATTCCTAATACACTTTAAGGAGTCATAATAAGCTTGATCGACAAAGTAACACAAGTAGTTTTTCTATAATTGGATAAACTAATCATTGTTGTCTTGTTGGTCACTCTTTGCATTTTGCATTACTGACATAATCATTGTGAAGAGGATCTAATTGCATCTGTTGTTGAGATGTCTATGGTTAATGCTCTTGTTTATAAAGGAACATTGTGTCTAATTGCTAACTCGATATAGCATTTTTATTGTTCCTTGTGATCAACATTAAGATTGCTAATTGATATAATCACTTTACATTCCTCCCTGTCTCACTTGGGTTCTAATTCATATGTTGAATTGGTGCTTATTGTTCTTCATTTGTCATTATTAATCAATTGGAGGTTGCTTTTTTCATTGTCACATTGTTTCATTGGTTTTGAAGCACTTTTATTAGTAAATATTGTTTCATTGGCACTATTGCTTTAGTGAGATTTGTTTTTGTAATTTCACTTTAAGTACTTGATTCATGCTCTTATATTGAACATCTAATTTCAAGTAATTTAACTCAAAGTACTTAAAGGGTCATTAATAATCTCACTTAAAGTCATCAATCCTAATCTCACATATCATTATAGGGCTAGTAGTGCACTAATTAACATACCTCCAATCATTAGCTTGGTTGAAAAAAGATAGGACCACCTTTCTCACCTAGCTTGCGAAGTTTAGATCCTCATTTGTGGTTAACACGGTGAGCACACAGTTGTTAGGGCCACAATCCCTGCAGTGTCAGAGGAATTTGGGTGGCTAGAACTCTAGGGGAGGTATCGTTAATGGGTTTCTTTCCACAACCTACACTTGACACTAACTTCAAAACAATTGAGAGAGAGGACTCACTGAGAATAGGCATTTAATCTAAAAATAAGCAAGATCTTGCAAATCACATAGATCTAGGTGTCACATCTCATATAGGATAGTTTTCATCCTAGCAACAATTGTTCATCCAATAACTTGGCCATTAATCTATATTGTGCAAGCGAATTGACTCCATAGGGCGTTGGTCTCTCAATAATCTAATTAAATTGTGGTAATAAAATAACTTGCCAATCATCATTAACCAACTTTCTAGGCTATTCAGTTGTGTCTCCGAAACTTGTTGGTTCCCGACAACTCTTTCATCCTCACATTTATAGGGACTACCCCCCATATCCTGCCTTAGCGAGACAACTAGAATGGAGAGGGCGGGGATCAGAGTGACAACCCCTGCTCTGAGTTGTTGTCACATTCACTTGTACAATTTAAGTGACAACAAACATAAAGTGCTAAAGGACTCATCGTTAAGCAACACGTACCACCAACAATGTCTACCCACATCCCACCACCTAGTCATATGATGAGTAGAACAACACAAAGAAAGGGGGACTATGTGAAGTGTTCACTCCTAGTGACAATATAATATACCAATTATATCATCACAACACCAAAATACAAATAATCAAATGGTGCTCAATAATACATCAACAATCGATCAACAAAAATCCTGATGAGCTCTAGGGACAACAACTAATTGTTTGTGCAAGAAATCACTATCCTGTTGACACCCTACACCCATAGTTGAGCAATGGTCAAACATGCCATAAAGCAAGTACTAGGGAAAGGGTGTGCATCTATAATAATACTCCTGTATCTATTGATAATTCGTAAGTGTTGTTTGCAAGTATATGTCATGTGTAGTAAAGATCACAAGGTGAAACCCCATGAAATATGCGGTGTAAGAGAAGTTAACACATGATTTAGAATCGACCTTCAATTAATTGGCCAAGATAAAGAACAAACTATAGCTTTAGGTAGTTGATGAAATAGCCTTCAAGAAGTCTAGGATTAGCTTGAAGGTGACTTCGTTGATCTTTATACAACAAACCACTCAACCATAGATATTGGAGGACTTGATGATAGGTTTCTAGAGCCAAGAAATAAGTGTCCAAGAAAATGACAAATAGTTAGTGCAATTGACCAAGTATGTATTAGTCAGATGGTTAATATGCCATGAATGTCTATTATAATGAAGTTGTATGTAATACGTGAAGGATGGTGTCATTTATAGTTAAGCACGACTCATGCGATATAATAGTGCATGGAAATATATTCAGAATTATGGAATAACTTTGGACTTTGTAAGAGAGACAATATGTTTGTGTTAATAAGTGCTAATGGGTGAGAAGTCCTTGCATTTTCTACCAATTAAAGCATAAAATAAAAGATTTTTATCTCATATACTTGTTTGTATGTCATGATTCCAGATGTGCATGTGGTGTGATTGAATATATGTTAAAACAATGCTTGATGAAAAACTGGTGACCTTAAAGCCTAACTAGCCTTGGGTGGGCTATTGACCTCTCAACAATTGTTCTATTGGCCTCATACAACTCAAACCATATGTTCAACAAGAGATTAGGTATCTTAAATTAGACTATGAAATTTCTCAACAACCTTGTTAATAGTCAATGACAACACCTGCAACAAATGGATCATTTGATGCTATAGAGGAGCTACTTGGTCAAGAAATTAGTTCTACCAAACAAAACTAAAGAAGAAAATTTTACCCTAATGTGTGAATAAATCCCTTTGAAATTTTCATGTAACATTACATACGTAAGAAAAGGCTTCAAACCATATATACAATTGCTCATTTAAATATGCAAGTAACTTTAAAAAAATAAATTTTAGACTACATACCTATGTCTATTTTCATTTGTGACTGGAATATTACCCCCATTAGGTAAAAGGTCATATGTACGCAACTCTCCAAAGTAATCATAAGAAACCTAGCATTGGAAATGACAATCATTATGATCTTCAAATATTGGCAATAACCTATTAACTTAATGGTTAAAGAAGATTCATTCATTACTTGGAAAAATAAGCAAAATGTGTTCTCTACATCACCTTGGAACTCCAACAATTGTTGCAAACTTTTTGCTATCTCGGGTTGAAAGTCCTTGAGATCAACTATAGAATGTGTAAATTTCATAATTTTCTTGTAAACGACCTGTCATTTTCCATGTGAAGTTGTGAACATATCCAAATATTAGGCTCACTAAGTTTAAAATACTTTTTTTTTCCAATTATCAAATAAATCAACAACACACCTGCTAAAAGCTTCTATTAATCTTATCAACTCACATGGAACTTTGACGTAACTTGATGGTCCAGGATTCATGATTCAAACAATGGACATAGGCTCCCCAAAGTTGATTCAAAGACAAGGTTAGGTTATTGAAGGGTCAAATTATGTTGTTGGAAAATTAAACAAGTTCGAGAACAAGTTGGTAGGATCAATGTGGAGCATGCCAGTCATGTAGCAAATGTTGTGGGGTGCCAAGTGGGCCAAAGAATACCATGAGGGAATCTTATAGACTTTGGTTAGATGCTATATGTCACATATAAATATGGAATTGGAAGAATTAAATGTTGGTAAGGGTTAAAGTAGAGTTAGGCAATATAAAGAGAGGATTGCTGATGTGAAAGTGTCAAAGAGTGAGAGGATTGCTGATGTGAAAGTGTCAAAGAGTGATGAGATATTGTACTATAAAAAAACACATAGGAAGAGGAGGATGCACAAGACTATAAATTGATATACTCGGACAAGTCAATTTTCTAGGTCTTTTGTAACATGAGTTTGTTAATGAGAAACTTATTATGTTATGAATTCTTTGATGGAATGGATAATTCCCAATTTTGTTAAGTGGTGATGGATTATGATTCTATGAATAAGATGCTTATATGGTAAATGAGTTCTATATTAAGATTAAATAAATAATTTGTACTAAACAGTCTTCTTTGACATATTGGAGCTTATTTTTACAATCCTACAAAAGGAAAAACAATACGACATTAATGTCAAGCTATACAGTCTATGTAGGTGTAGAAAGATAATAATTTTGGAGGACAGGTAAAGGAAAGCATCATAAAAAAAGCAAAAGATAATTATTGCAAAGGGCTGAGCTCTAAATTCGTTCACAGGCAAAGCCATAGTCTTGCATAAATCATGGCTGGCATACAGTAAAAGGAATAGCAATGAAGTGCCCTCGTAAGTGCAATCATAACTTCTAAGTTCTCTAAAATGTCATGTGCATTAATGCTGGTAGGCCGACAAACCCCTACCCATATGAACTTTGTATAAATATCCTATAATGACCATTTCCTTCATCATAAATTTGTCGTCTCTCTCTTTTTTATTTTGCATTCATATCTGTTAAAGGTAGTAACTGCAATCCTGAATATTGCTATTGCTGATTTATGATATCCTATACTGACCATTTCCTTCATCATAAATTTTTCGTTTCTCTTTTTTATTTTTCATTCATATCTGTTAACAGTAACTGCAATCCTGAATATTGCTATTGCTGATTTATGGCATTTCACACTAACTACCACCCTTTTGTATTTAATCCCTTGTAATTTAATTCTAGCACCCTGATATTACAATGCCTCATTATTTGGGCCAAATTGCAACATAAGCCCAGCAGAGAGAGTTGGTATCATTAGCTGAGGAGATTTAAGTCAAATCATTGACAAAAATAGTCATACTATAGGAGTATCTTTCTCTGTACATAAGTCATATAGATATCACATGTTTACAATTACCTGATACTTCCCTCGGTCCTCAATTAAAGATAGATGAATCACAGAAAAATGAATTTGCATAGGCCTTAACTTTGACCTTCAAATTGGCGATTGTCAACTCGTGTTGGCTATGCCTATTTACTATTGTGGAAGTTGTAAAATGATCAAGAGAGCTATGTCACAAAGTTCGTCAAACTTCAACCTTGAGGTTCAAATTTTGGCGAACCTTAAAAATATTTTGAAGTTTGGTGAACCTCATCGAACCTCATAGCCATTGACCAAGTCCATAGATCAAAACTTATAACCTCATGTCACAACTCAAGCTTGTAATCTATCCTTGCAATTTCCATGTTCGTGATAGCATTTTTATGTTTATTGATGTTGATACCTTGCTATTTTATCCTATATTTAATTTTAAACTTTATATATATATATATATACGAACCTAATGGAAAACCTCATAAAAAAATTTGAACTCGAACCAAACCTAATCATTACCAAACACGAACTCGAACCCAAACCATGTGACTTAGCAAGAGAGTGGTCTGGGATGGTATGGTACACAATCCTGAATAAAATAATTCCCTAGGGCCTAAAGTATGACCACTATGTTAGGACCAAAATACAACAATAATTCACGTGAGCCTTAGCCCATGTTAATTTTGAGACAAAATATTGAACCTTATGAATAGAATGTTGAATTTTCTACAAGATACATCGTAAAAACCAGTTTTCTTGCAAGACCTCTCAAGCATTCAAGCTTCATTCCAAGGAGGCTGTGGACATTAGAAGGAGATGCAAAGAGGGCTAGGCCATGGGCCTTTGGGAGATTGTAATATTCAGATTTAGAAAGCCTTCTTGGGCTTTTGAGGTTGCTATTGTTGGAGGGATATTTCAGCTACTTATAGCTCTCAATCTTGTACAAACTCCCTTCATCTTTTGGGAAGCGCTCTAAGAGGCTTTAACTCCATTGTAATATCATAATAAAATGTCTCTTTTTCTTGTGGGAGCTTGGGTTTTTCCCAAGGCATCCTTTAACCTCTTTTAGAAGGAGGATTTTGTATGGGTGGATTAATTTTGAATCTTTTCTAACTTTCCTTTTTAGCTCATTTTGCATGCTTTAAAATTATACAACCTCACCATCACATATCAATTTCTAAGTTAAATTTTGCTACAACTTTCATTTGATGCTTTGCATTTCATTCTTGCTTTGAAGTACAAGTTGATATTTTTCTTTAGAGCAATTTATTTCTTACATGCAAGTATTTGGAGTTATGTGGCAAGTTTAATTTAGTTGCTTAAGAATTTGCTTTCTTTGGGATACAATTGCCTCACTATAGGCTCATCTGTTATCTTGCTCACTTATTTTCCAAGCATACTTTACAAACAAACATTCACCTTTTAGCTTCATCTCATTTCCAATTGCTATAAGTTTATGGTTTGTGGCATTTACTTGGAGCAATTTACAATCGCATTTGCTTATGAAGCTTATGTTTATGTGTCTTGTACAATTTTAAAGTTATATCATTGTGAGCATTTCCATTTTCTTGAGGCAATTCCTCTTTTGCAAAGCAAACTTACTTGCATCACTTCAATTCACTTTCAAGCTAATTTCCTTTTCCAATTGAAGTTACATTTGCAATTTATTTTGAGCATCATCTCATTTCTATTATTTTGAAGCATTGCAAATATCTCATGGGAAAATTTACTTGCACTACATTTAGACATTTTTAGCATAATTTGCATTTTAACTCAATTAACCTCCAAGCATTAGCTTGGTTGATAGACATCAAAGGGAAAAGACTTTCTTGAAAAATTCTTCCAATTGGTACGAAGTAAGGTAAAGAGTGTGTGACCCTGTAGTTATGGAGGTGGTTTGTCCCCTTGTAGGAACAAAGGCACATGCTGGGTAGAAAGACTCAGGCTAAGGGTATTGTTAACGACATCAGTGTGCCCTCAACCCCTCTTTCTTACAATCACCCCAATTTTTACCCTTTGGCAAGAGTTCAAGAGGGAGATTTCTCACCTAGAGTAGGCATTTAGCATAAAATTAACCAAGATAATTGCATCTAACCTTAGTTAAGTGCATTTCATGTTAACACACTTGATTTTTTAAACTATTTTCCATGCAATCTATTTATATACTTGTCATGATGAAAAGGTTTTGAATTGATTGTTTTGTTATATCTCATCTGGGCAAGTACCATCTCTTTCATTTTGCAAGTGAAGTTTTAGCTTGTTTGATTTTGCAAGTTATTTTGTATTGCTCCTTTACATGTTTTATAATTGTGAATGATTATACTTTGAAAGCATTTCTTTGAGCAATTTTTTAAATTTTGCAAGTGATATCATCTTTTTTTCTAACATCTATTTGATTGACAGGGTTACCTGTGTTTCACTTTGAAACATTTGATTTTAGAACAAGTATTATTTATTTTGAAGCAATATTGAAGGCACTGGTCTTATATGCTTATCTTTTATTTATGTGTTGATGGTTACTGAAGTATATCTCATTTTATATTGCTCATAATCTTAAGTCATCCAAATTAACCTTAACATCGCCTAGAAAACTTACATCACCTTTTAACTTAGCTTTTCATTTAGGGACCACCCCCCTTAGCTTGCTTAGGAGAGAGCTTAAATAGAGAGAATAGGTGACAGCCCCATCTCTTGATTTTGCCACCAACCACAACTTTTAGGGTTAAGGGCTTTTCTCACTAACTTAGGTGTATGTGTAAGGCGACAACAACATATCCTATGTAACAAACAAGAAAAAGAAGAAAATAAAGTAATTATTATTATTAAAGCATGGGTTTCATGCTCATTATTGATGGTTTTCTAGGTAAAAGCATGCTTTTCATGCTTCTAGGGTTTGTTAAGTCTTAGGATTTATTGTCACGAGTCAATGAAGTCAACATCATGTTTATAAGACCCTTTCGAGAAATCTGTAATTGTAAAAAGAATTATTTTGAGACTAGAAAGTCTTGGAAACTCCAAAAGTACAAGTTGGCCCTGGAAACATCAAGTTGGCCTAAAAGAGGGAATTCGGCCCCTTGAGAAGGCTATATAAAGGAGAAGTTCGACCTCATTTGGGACACACACTCACAAGTTCCATCTATAAGAAAGAGTTCGATCTGTTGCTGGCAAAGGCAGAAGAAGAAGAGCGAAGGTCTAGAAGAAGCTGGAAGGACAAAATTTCTTGTTTTTGGGCTCTATCTCTCTCACATGTGCAAAATTCTAGGGTTTTTGGGTTGCAAAAATAGGTCGAAGTTGCAGGTCAGAGTCGCAGTAGGACGGAGTGCAGAATATGGTAGCTGGAAGAGAGAAAACCCTTATCTTGACTTCGTTGACCTTGGTAGAGTTGCCTTGCTTTAAATAGGTCTCAAGAAGAGGCTGTATTAGGGTTTGCAAGAAGCTGCAAGGACAGAGTTGTTGGGTCAAAGTTGCAGGTCGAGTAGCAGTGCTTCTAGCAACTTCGACTTGTCCAACAATTTTTGAAACCCTAACACAAGGGAGAGAGAGGTTCAAAACTTCGATCTTGCTTCTTTTCTTCTTATCCTTGATTTTCATCATTTTCTTCTGGTCTTGCAACTTCTTTCTTCTGGAGATCAAACTTGCTTCTTGTTGTGCCCAAATGAGGTCGAGTTCCTTCTTATATATAGGCTTTCCAGGGGTACGAATTGCTTTCATGAGGCCAACTTGATCTTTCATGTAGGTTGGATTGCTTGACAAGGTCTTGGAGGTTCTTTATGACATTTTTGACACTACAAACAATTTCTTTACAGGATGCAACATGCCCATAGGGGTCTTATATGTATGACAAAGACTCTTTTGAGTTTTGACTTCATAATTCTATGACAAACCTAGAAGCACTCAATGGGTGCTTGACCTATAAATAAATTTATCTTGAGCATGAAACCCATGCATCAAGAATGACAATAATAAATTTATTTTCTCTTTAATATCAAAAATATAAAATCATGATTACAATAGACATTATGAAGACCGAACCTAGTTAGTTACATATTTCAACATGGAGAATTTAGTGCTTTCTTATTTTAGAAGAGCATGGGCTGAAGGAGTTTGCTATGACACATATTGTTGTTGTGAAAATTCCAAGTCTGGAATCCTACTGCAGCCAACTAAAAATACTTCACCTACTTGTTATTTAATAAACAAGTTATTTATAGTGTTCTACTGGAAATACAGAAGCAAATTACTACTGTAACCTTCACTTAATTAATTAAATATGGCGAAACAAGAAACTGAGCAAAAATAAAAACATCACACAAAACACTATTGTTTTTGGACAAATGTCCCCAGAAAAACCCAATGCGGGAACACCAGTGTAGTAAATCTAAGGATTTTATTATTAAGCAACAATTATTTTTGAATACAATCTCTGGATGCCTTGCTAGCAATCCAGTACAAAGAATATCACTCAGTAGAAGAAAAATTGTGAGATTACCTCACTCTGTAAGTCTCGACCGATCCAATAGTTGAAATGAGGAAACCCCAGCACCCTCTACGTTGCCTCTGCACAGTAATTGCTTAGGCCTGTGTGGAGACCTCTGAAGGACTGTGTCACCTCCTCTGTTGGATTGATCAATCCTCACGAAACTTGATTCTAGCCCTCTCTGCTCAAAATCTCGATCTCCCAGTTGAATCTCCAACTTCTGCCCAGGAATGTTGCGCTGCCTCTGCGTGTGGCCTTCGTGGCCCTGGGTCACCCTCTCTGGGCACTGTGCTGCCTCCTTTGCGTCTTTCTCTACCTCTCTACTGAGTATTCTTGGCCTCGGAGAAGATCCTTTGACCAAAACTGATTCTGCCCCTCTCTAGGTGAGAATCTCTCGATCAAAGTTTTCCTCTGATCATTGCTCACTTTAGAAAATTTGATCTCTTGATCTCTCGGTGTGTTTTTCCAAATGACCCTCAAGTCTTCTTTATACTCTTCTTGTTGAGATTTCAACGACCGAGATTAGATCTCCAATCAACGGCTAAGATTACATTTTGACTTGATCTTCTTTTTCTACAAGTTACACCCACAATTTAGATTAATACCCATTAATTATTTTAATTTCCTAAGTTTAGACTTAGGGTCTCATTAAAAATAATTAATTTATTAAATAAAACCGTCTCTAGGTGGAATTTCCCCAAACGATTTTTGGGTTATCTGGAATACATGTGTCTAAGCCTCTCCACAAAGTTTGAGACTTAAAGCACATCTGATGCTACCCCAAATCAACAGTTGTACCAAAAGATCATATCACGTTGCATGAATACTAGAAAGATGATGCCAAGGCCAAACATATTATTCTAGATGGGGTTAAGGACCACAAATTTCCTGTGAAAATTCCTGAAACTACTTAACATAAATTTCTACTGCAGCAATCTGGTTTACTTCTCCTACTTGTTTTTACATTTACATGTTATTTTTAGAAATATTCACAAAACAACGAAGTAAACACACTGCAGATCTACACATACATATAGATCAAGTACTGAAGAATTAAGCATACATGACAAAGGACACAATATTTTTCGAACAAATGTCCCTGGAAAAAACCAATACGGGAAAACCGGTGTAGCAACTCTAGAGGGTTTTATTATTTTGCAGAATTCTGAATACAATCAAGGGCACCAGTAGTGGTTTGCCCAACAAAGAAATCCGACAATGTACCTCTATCTCCGGAGACAGAAAATATGGCTGATACAGTTGAGAATGAGGAACCCCACAGGTGCCTATGCAGTCATTGCGTCACCCTTTAGTGTGGCTGCATCATTTTGTCTAATCTGCAAAATACGAGCCCTTTCTAGCCCACTGAAACCCCAACGTTGCAGCTTCTGGCTCTGCGTCAGCCCCTTCTGGCCTACATCACCCTCCTGTGACTGCGTCAACCTCTGCGCTGGGTCTGTGTCACCCCTGCTGGGCCTACGCTGCCTCTGCGTCAAACTTCCTGTACTGCGCTGCCTCTATGCAATTGTATTCTCAGCCTCAGATTTTGAAATCCCTCTGCCAATCTGCCCCTCGCTGCACTACAAGCTCACTAGAAAATTCTTAGTAAACCGCGCCCCAAAATTTCGACTTAGCTCAAGCGCTGCCACTTTGTGTGTCTTCTCCAACTGACCCCAAGCCTTCCTTTAATACTTTTCTCGTTGAACAATCAAAGGTCGTGATCTAATCTCCAATTGACAACTAAGATTAGAAAAGACTTGATCCTCGTCACTTAGAACATTCTCACCCACATGTTTAAATCTATGTTGCAGGAAACGTGGGTCCCACCCCCGTTTCACCCAAACAACGAAACAAAAATGCGTTTCCGCGTACCGTACGGCCTAGAAATGTGTTTTCGACCGTATTGGTATGTTTACCATACGGGAAACGTTGCCAGTACGGCTGGAAACACGTTTCCAAGCCGTATGACAGCGTTTCCTTCCCTCAAAAGCGTTTTAAGTTGGGTTTTTTATATATTTTTTAGGTTTGCGTGCTTTTTAATATTATTTTAATTGTTTACTTTGTATTTTGGATGCTTCTAGATGGCTTTCTAAACTTATAAAAAGACAATTCGCCTCATTCTCTCGTCACACGAATTGAGCAAGTCATTTCACTTGGAGAAGAGCGATTTAAGCGAAGAGAAAGGAGGAAGAGAGTAGTGCTTCAGCTAGGGTGTTTTCACCAGTGAGCAAAGGAGATTTCAACAATAAGAGAAATGTGAAAATTCTACTGCAGTGTATTGGTCTATTTCTTCCTACTTGATTTAATTTATACGAGTTATTTCTAGAAATTAGATTCAGAAAATACCGAAAATAAACACAACTACAACCTACACATGCAGATCATTTACTGAATAATTCACTGATGCAACAAAGTGACACATGGATTTTTGGACATAAGTCCCCAGAAAAACCCAAAGCGGGAAACTAGTTCAACAGATATGAAGGTTTATTATTAAGTAGTTCTGAGTACAGCAAATCTGGGTTCCAAGCTTGGAAAACCCGATAGAGAATAAAAGATATCAAATCTGTAGCTAACCTGCATATCTAATGCCAAATATCTGACTGATCCACACCCTCAAACGGGATTTACAGGACTCAGCCCGAATCTGACCCTAGAAACCCTCAACGCTCCTTCTGAAGCCCTAGCGTTGCCTTAGAGGGCCTGCGTTAGCCTTTGCGTGGCCTTAGGAGGGCCTGCGTCACTCCAGGAGGGTCTACGCTGCCCCTGCGCTACCTCTGCTAGGCCAACATCAGCCCTGCGTGGCCCTAGCTGCCTCTACGCTGCCCCTGCTGATCTGCGTGGCTCTGAAGCCTCTCTGCGTTGTCCTTGTTGCTGCTCCTCTTGCCTTTTGCTGTCTCTTGGCCCTGGAATCAGAACATTCCCTTGGCCAATATTACCCGTCACTGCAGGAAATTCCTCCGAAAATTCTTAGCAAACCCGCCCTAGAATTTTAGATCTATTCCTCAGTTCTACCAAAAATGTGTGTTTTCAACTGACCCTCAAGCCTTTCTCTTATACTTTTTCGTTGAACCCTTCAACCACTGAGATTAAATCATCCATCAACGACTGAGATTAAAAGACTGATTGATCCATGTGACTTAAGACAATTTCAGGACATGTGTTAATTAATTCACTTTAATTATTTTATTTTCCTAAATTAGACTTAGAAAATCCATTAAAAATAATTAATTATTTGAATAACTTGAACACCAACTGCAATTTCTCAAATCCATTTTTGGGTCTTGTAGATCAAGTGTACTCTAGTCCCTCCACAAAATTTGGGAGCTAGAGCACAACTGATGCTACCCCAAATTCACAAAATCTCAACAAGAAAGAGATTTCAAAAGCAGATTTGGAGTGCGAAGTTTCCAGCAACGACATTCTTGGTTATTGGCTCAGCTACAACCATATTTCTCTTGTTTTTTCTGGCATTTTGGGGTAGCTTCAACTACACAAAATTAATTTGGTTAAGAAGCATTCAATTTCTTGGTTTTTTCCAATTGTTTCGTCTATTTTTCGAGGGTTTATGCTACCAAAATTATAAAAAACGTTTTTTATTTACATATTTGTTTTTTAATTTTTTTTTTTTTTTTGCAGGAATGGTTTCCATCCAAGGTTCAAGTTCAAGCCCCTAGGCCAACCCAAGGGCTGAATATTATCCTCTTTGGAGGCATGTTGAGAAGATGCAAAGATGTGGAGGTGGTGGCTCATGGGAATGGCGATGTAATCTTTGCAATAATTCTTACAAGGGCTCTTACCCAAGAGTGAAGTCACATCTTTTGCATGGAGGAGGACAGGGGATTGCAGGTTGCACAAAAACATCAGACCCTGTGGCGAAGAGGGAATATCAAAGAGAGCAAGATCAGGTGGATGGAATTAAAAGAAAGCATGATGATCTTAGTCAATCTAAAAATCCAGCAAACATTGAGCCAAGGATTGTAGTTGAAGCAAGGAAGAGGTGAGGCACTCAACAACCAAAACAACCACCATCCAGAGGGGCATTCGGTACAGTGCAAGATAGCAGAATTGCTAAACTGGTGAATGTGCAAGCAAGAGGAGAAGCTGATTCCAGAGTGGCTAGGTGCATCTATGCATGTGGTATCCCATTCAATGTTGTTTGCTCTCCTTACTGGAAAGATATGATAAGGGCAGTTAACAAATCTCCTCAACGGTAAAAGGGGCCCAACTATGAGAAAGTTAGAACTCAACTTCTCACAAATGAGAAGGATCTTGTGGAGGATGTCTTATCACCAAAAGGAGCAATTTTTTTAAAGGCAGAAGAATGCTCGGGAGAGGTAAAAGATGCACAATTCATTGCTGATGTTATTTTCAAATCTATTGAACAAGTAGGTCCTAACAGGATGGTGCAAGTTATCATAGATAATGCACCAGTATGCAAAGCTGCAGGTTTGATTATTGAGGGGAGGTATGTAAATTTATGTAGATGTTCTATGCTTGATGCAACTTTACTTTCTCTTCAATTTTAGACAGCAATCACATAAACAATAAAGTAAAATGCTGATAGAACATACCAGTAGATCGACAAAAGACAAGCCGGAAATATATATTTGTGTTGGTGCGTTATGACGATCAGCAGGATGCTTCAACCAGCAAAGTCTTATCAGTCAGCCAACCCAGTATGTGTCACATCACCCTCATCAGACAATTCAAGTCAACCAAAGTCAACATAGCCCAAAAAGTCAACGTTGTCCAAAAAGTCAATGTAGAACAATAGCAAGTCAAAGTCAACGCAACACGATCAACAGTCAACATTTGACCTTGGTTCTTGTTCCAAATAGTATGGACTACAGAAATCGTAGTTTGTGCCAAAATTCAGCTCTGTTTGACTATGCGTTGACCAAAGTCAACGCTGGTCAAACCTGCAGTGGAAGCCCTAGCTGTAGCAGAAAAGTCAACGTCCTTCTCCCACGTGTGAACTAAAGATTGCCTCCAAGTAGCTCGAACCAATCAGAAGAGAGAGAAAAATGTGTGATGTGATGAGTGAAAATGTCCTCCAACGTTGACTAATATATATCCATCAGTGAGGGTGTGTGACACATTTGCTGGGGGTGTAAAACCTCAAGGCTGACCTGCACATAAGTGGAATAAAATCAAAATACATGTTCTGCTCATCGGATCAAGATGATTTGTAGATCGATCTTGCACCTCTCCGAAAGAGGAATCCAATAAAAATATTGGCATTTTCATCTGAGCATCACAACATGGAGTTTGGACCTAGTTGTCCAAATTAACACTCCCTCTCAACTAGGGAGAACCCCATTCACCTGTGCAATCCAAACATCGTGCGTCATCCCACCATAACTTGCTTTTCTGGCTTCTTTATTTTAGAACAAAAGTGGGTCAGTGACAAAGACATCATTCCCGGTTGACAGATTCAGCCTAGAGGTTCGAAACCTCTATAGGGCTCACAAAGAGTCTCATACCAATCAGAAGTTGGTTTATCTGACCCGAAACCTCACTTGGACTTGATCCCAGATCAAGTGGTTGGACCGTGCCATCCTAGATAGAGAGTATGACAATCTTTGATACGTCTGTCAGTCTTTGCTACTAGTCTCTAGCTTTTCCCACCTCATTGGCCAAATGAGAGGTACTTCCCATGAGTCCGGAACTCAAATGGGTAGGATGCATACGGGGCATAGATAATGAGAGGTGAACCAACTCAATCATCACAACGGTGGCACAGAAGCACACCAACAAGGTTCGGCAAGCCTAGCCCTGTGGTTGCTTATAACTCTGAGAAGCTATCCCCAAAGCCCCCCCGGAGCTCCAAGAACTCATCGTCCAACAAGACCCTCAGAATAGGATCGTTCCATGATTCCAAGATTCTCATGGAAGGTTAGGAACATGACCTTCCCCAAGGGCATTGTGAGAATATCCACGACCTACTCATCAGTTCCTATATGATCGAGCTTTACGACGCCTCGCTGTACCATATCCCGGATAAAGTGTTACCAGCCATCAACATGCTTGGATCGATCATGGAACACGAGATTCTATGACAAACGAATCCCCCTCTGGTTATCACAAAGGATAACGGTGGCATCTAGCACATGTTCGAACAACTCACTGAAGAGCTTTCGCAACCAAGTGACTTCACAACAGGCCATACATGCTGAAATGTATTCGGCCTCAACGGTGCTCAAGGCTGCCAACTTTCGTTTCTTGCCCGAAGCAGATCTACGTGTGAAGCAACATACAGATGTGCTCTTGCGATCCACCACAATGCCAGCCCAATCGGCATCAGTATATGAAGGAGTGTCATGCTCCCGGCAGTGTATCTCAGCCCATGGTCTATCGTGCCACAGAGATATCTCAAGAGTTCCTTGGTACCAACCCAGTGAATGTTATGATCAACCATGTGTTGACTCAAAGTGTTCACTGCACAACATACATCCGGACAGGTGTTCACTAAGAACATCACGGCCCCTACGAGTTGACGATACTCAGTAGGATTTGCTAACACAGGCCCAACAACGCTGCCACTCAACTTCTTAAAGTTGAGCTCCATCTATGTCGACACGGACTTACAATCCACCATACCAAATCTTTCCAGAAGCTTCACAATGTATTTTCCTTGAGAAAGGAAAATCTCGCTATGTCTCTGCCAGACCTCCAGGCCTAGGAAGTAATGCATCAGTCCTAGGTCCTTCATCTCGAACTCAGCAGTGAGCTCCCTCTTGCACTGACGAATGAGAGGGTCAACACCTGTCAGGAAGAGGTCATCCACATACAACACCAGAATGAGAGGCTTCTCTCTATCAACCTTGAAGTAAAGGTTCAGATCAACATTATTACGAGTGATGAAGCCCAGCTTCATCAAGTAGCTATCTATCCTCTCGTACCAAGCTCTGAGTGCTTGCTTCAGCCCATAGAGGGCTTTCTTCAACCTGCAGACATGGGTGTCCCTATCCTGGGCTTCGAACCCCAGAGGTTGCTCTACATACACCTCTTCCTTTATCGTACCATGTAGAAATGTAGTCTTCACATCCATCTGATGAAGACTCCATCCTTGCGTAGCAGCAAGGGCTATGATAGATCGAATGGTGGTATATCAGGCCACAGGTGCAAATATGTCATCATAGTCTATGCCTTCCTTTTGAGAGAAGCCATAGGCAACGAATCTTGCCTTGCATTTTTCAGCACTTCCATCAGACCCATGCTTGATCTTGTACAACCATTTTGAGGTGACAACTGCTTTGTCCTCCAGTCTTGGAACCATATCCCAGGCATCATTCTTCATTATGGATTCATACTCTTCGTGCATAGCATCCCTCCAGACTTGATGCTTTATGGCTTCCTCAAGAGATCCAGGCTCAGATTGTACAATAGTACTCATGGCTGCTATATACCCTTGGTATCTACTCGGCTTCTTGCTTTCACGAAATGTCCCCCTTGGGGCCATATGTCCCTCGGCATCCTCTAGAGTGTCCCTAAGCCATGATGGTCCTTCCTTAGTGAAGGAGGTGGATCAATCGGGTCCATCGGTCTTTCAGCACTGGGCATCGTCTCATCCTTCGGTTCTTCTTGATTTCCAGGCCTTGCTTCATGGTCTTCCTTAGATCTCGGAAGATTGACTACTTTCCTCAGGGAAGCATCTTCGTCAAAAGTGACATCGTGGCATATCTCCACTTCCCTTTGACCAGGCACATAGACTCTATAGGCCTTCGAAGTTTCGCTGTAGCCCACAAACATTCCCTTCTTTCTAGAAGCATCTAGCTTGCTCCTCTTCTCTTTCGGCACATGAAAATAAATAGGACATCCAAAAACTCTAAAATGTGAGACGTCAGGTTTCTTACCAGAGAAAACCTCTTCGGGAGTTTTGGAGTCCAGTGCAGAATGCGGGCATCAATTTTGTATGTACACAGCAGTGTTTGCAACTTCTCCCCATAGAAACTTCGGTAGACCCTGGTCACATAGCATGGCACGGGCAGCTTCCACAATGGTCCTGTTCTTTCATTCAGCAACGCCATTATGCTCAGGAGTATAGACAGTTGTGGTCTCCCTCTTGATGTCAACTTCTTTGCAAAAGTTATTGAACTCGTTCGTCTCATATTCAGTGCCATTATCGGTCTATCGGATAGCATCACATGTCATTACTCCCAGTGGACTTCCTCAAACCTGGTAGAGTATATCAACTCTATACCCAATCATGATAGCTTCCTTGAAGCTCTTCTTCCAGATGTGCACCTTTCCATCAATGAATGCTACATTGAAACCTTTGTCTTCCATGGTCGATATAGACACAAGGTTCTTCTTCAAATTAGGTACCTAGAGTACATCCTGCAAGCGAGGACTTGACCTTGAGACAAGTGGAGGGCCACAGTCCCTGTCTCTTTCACAGGATATGTGGCATTATCTCCAAGGATAATTTCCAGATTAATATCCTTCTCAACCATATCAGAGAGTGCTTCCTTGAACCCAGTGATGTACCTTGAGGCACCACTATCTATCAACCAGACATCCATAGTGTCAGGTGGAGATGCAGTAGAGAGGGCAGATACAAGAATGAATTCATTTCTTTTATCAACAACGTTTGATTCCTCATACCTAGAGTTTCTCGACCTTTTGAAAGCTTGACCATTTCCGCCAGAGGGAGCCTTCCTCTTTCCCTTGAACCTGTTGTTCCTTTGATTTCCATTCCTCCGGTTGTTGTTGTTGTCATCACCATCGGGAGAATCCTTCTTGAAAGGGCATTCTCTAGCATAGTGACCTAGCTTATGACAAGTGTAACACTTGCCCTTCTTTCCTTGGGCCCCTGCTCTTCCTTTGTTCTTTGGACCACCAAAGTTCTTCTTTGTAGAATTAGCAGCGTAGGCAGCATTTCCTTCATTTTCATACTCCTTCATCCTTGTCTCTTCTTGTACACATCTTGATAGTACTTCGTCAAAGTTAGGTATCACATTTTTATTGAGAATGGTAGTGTTGAACACATGCCATTCAGATGGTAGCCCTCTAAGTGCGGTGAGTACCATCTCTCGATTAGCTATTGTCTCCCCAATAGCCAGCAGTTTGTTCCTGATCTCGGTCAGCTTCAGAAAATATGATTGAATAGACTCATCCCTGCCTTTCTTCTGATTCTTCAATTAGTTCTTGAAGAATAGGACTTGATTCGCATTGTTGGCCTTGAACATGTGGACCAACTTATCATACATCTCTTTTGATGTGCCCAGCTCAGAGATGTAGGCAACCAGACTCTTGTGAATTGAGTCCCTGATCATCAGCTTTGCTTTGATCTCTCCTTTCTTATACTTTGTTTTGGCGGCAACAGTTGTAGTGGATGGAGGCTCTTGGATTTTACCCTGCACATAGTCCATGACATCTTAGTCTTCCAACATAAGATCCAATGTCATCTTCCAAGCATGGAAGTCATACTTCCCAGTCAATTTTTCATTAGCCTTGAAGCCATTGTAGTTTGAGGAACCCGTCCTCTTCTTCGATGATTGCTACAAATTAGGGCTTTGTCTTCACCTCAGCTTCGATACCATGTAAATTTATGTAGATGTTCTATGCTTGATGCAACTTTACTTTCTCTTCAATTTTAGACAGCAATCACATACACAATAAAGTAAAACGCTGATAGAACATAGCAGTAGATCGACAGAAGACAAGCCAAAAATATATGTTTGTGTTGGTGCGTTACGGTGATCAGCAGGATGCTTAAACTAGCAAAGTCTTATCAGTCAGCCAGCCTAGTATGTGTCACATCACCCTCATCAAACAATTCAAGTCAACCAAAGTCAACACAACCCAAAAAGTCAACGCTGTCCAGAAAGTCAATGCAGAACAGCAACAAGTCAAAGTCAACGCAGCACGGTCAACAGTCAACCTTTGATCTCAGTTCTTGTGCCAAATAGTACGGACTACAAAAATTGAAGTCTGTGCCAAAATTAAGCTCTATTTGACTATGCGTTGACCAAAGTCAATGCTAGTCAAACCTGTGGTGGAAGCCCTAGCTGTAGCAAAAAAGTCAACATCCTTCTCCCACGTGTGAATAGAAGAGCCCTAGCTGCAGCAGAAAAGTCAACATCCTTCTCCCACGTGTGAATAGAAGAGCCCTAGCTGCAGCAGAAAAGTCAACATCCTTCTCCCACGTGTGAATAGAAGATTGCCTCCAAGTATCTCGAACCAATCAAAAGAGGAGAGAGAAAAATGTGTGATGTGATGAGTGAAAATGTCCTCCAACGTTGACTAATATATATCCATCAGTGAGGGTGTGTGACACATTTACTGGGGGTGTAAAACCTTAAGGCAGACCTGCACATAAGTGGAATAAAATCAAAATACATGTTCTGCTCATCGGATCAAAATGATCTTTAGATCGATCTTGCACCTCTCCGAAAGAGGAATCCAATAAAAATATTGGCATCTTCATCTGAGCATCACAACATGGAGTTTGGACATAGTTGTCCAAATTAACAAGGTATGACCACATCTTTTGGATACGTTGCATTGTCCATAGTCTGAATCTGATCTTAGAGGAGTTCGATAATAAAGTCCCATGGATAAAGGAACTCATAGGGGAAGCAAGGGAGATTGTTAAATTCATCACCAACCACCAACAGTCTCAAGCAATATTTCGAGAGTACTCCAAATTGGAGTTGTTAAAAGTCGCTGAGACAAGATATGCCTCAAACTTCATAATGTTGCGTCACCTTGTTGAGGTTAAGCAAGCATTAGTGTCTATGGTGGTGAGTCAACTTTGGGCTGATTGGAGACAGGCAGATTCAGAGTGGGGATATACAGTGCGTAGATTGTGCCTTGATGAGGATTGGTGGAGCAAGATTGATTTCTTGCTAATGTTCACAACCCTTGTATTTGAGCTTCTTCGGAATGATGACACTGACCCACCTTTCTTAGGAGAGGTATATGATGGCATGGATTCCATGGTTGAGAAAACTATGGAAATCATTTCATAAGAGTCTCCACAGCTTTTGTTTGCAGATGATCATTTTGCTGAATTAATCAAGAAAATCATTGTTGATAAGTGGAACAATTTCAACACTCCATTGCACACTTTAGCACATGCCTTGAACCCAAAATTTTATGATGATGAACTTATTGCTCAAAGCAATGGGAAGAGGAAGGCACCCCACAAGGATAGAGAGGTGGCTAATTGGGTGAAAAAATCCCTTATGAGAATTTTTCCAGCTCATCTACACTGGGAGGTGAAGGGAGAATTTTCCAGTTTTGCTGCAGGAATAGATGATTATTCAGATATATCATCTTTGTAGGAGAGAAGCACCATGAATCCAGTTAGGTGGTGGATTTGTCATGGACCAAATGGTGTACATTTGCAAAACCTTGCCATTTGCCTCCTTTCACAAGTGGCAAGCTCTTCATCAACATAAAGGAATTGGAGCACCTATGACTTTATTCATTTTGTGAAGCACAACAGGTTGGGCTCATAGAAGGCAGAGGATCTTGTTTATGTGCACTCCAACCTTCGCCTTGCATCTCGTAAGGGTCTAGAATATGGCAATGGTCCTTCTAAAGAATGGGATGTGGATCCAAAAAATCTTGATTTGGATCTCTCTCTTGCTACCTTGAATATTGACGATCAGGATCATAGAAGTGGAATTGGCCAAACATCTTCTTCAGCTACACCATCCACTGCTAAGCATGCTTCTGCTGCTATATTTGATGAGGATTCTGATAATGAGTATTAGTCTTTTGACTTTATTGTACTCGCAGCCTCGTATATATAATAAACGCTGGTTTTGGATATTCCGATATTGCTATTTTCATTATGTGTCTGTTATCATTCAAGAGTAAATGTGTTGCAACTTGTAATAGTTTATGCTTTGAATTTATCATGTATGTTTTATGATTTCACATAACATTTCTTAAATGTCCTAAATTCTAATATAAATTTAAATTACAATATATATATATATATATATATATATATATATATCACGTTTCCCTGTTTACAAAATTTGGGGAGGTCGCGTTTCGTATCACTTCCCGTTTTAGAAACTCGTTTCTGTTTCCCCGTTTCGTGCAACTTAGGTTTAAATTAATTCCCTTTAATTTTTTACTTTCCCTAAGTTAGACTTAGGGTCTCCATTAAAATAATTAATTTTTGGAATAACTTAGGCTCCGGGTGGAATTTCTCCAAACGATTTTTGGGTCTTGGAGATCTCGTTTTTGAGCTAGAGCACATCCAATGCTACCCAAAATCTCAACATTTCCACATTTGGCGGAAGAAGATACAACCAAGGAGATGTGGGATGCCATCAACAAACTTTTCCATTGTAGAAATATGAATCATAAAATGATCCTAAGAGAGAAGCTCAGAAGCACTAGAAAAATAAGGGAGAAAAAGTTGTCAACTATCTCTGTTGGAAATATTGAGAGGGGGGGTGAATCAATATTTATTTTACAATTGTTATTTTTTTATGCTAGTTAAGATCACTTATAAACTAGAATACAAAATGAACAGTAAAAATAAATAGATTTATTAATAAGATTGATAAGGACTCCAATCTTCTTTACAACGAATCAAGTGCAATATTGCTTCAGGGCTCCAACCCTAGATAAAGACTCCAATCTTCAATCTACTAGGCATCAACCTATACTTTGCACCAAGCACCAAATTGGTCTTCTTGAGGACTCCAACCCTCTTTTTTGGCACAAGATTCGACTTGATATTTTTGAGGAAACCTATCCTCTAGGGCACCAAGCCTATCAATTTGCTTCAACTCTTCAATGTGGTTGAATGATTCTTCAAGGCCTCCCAAGAACTTCTATAACAAGCCTTGACAATATCTTAAGTTTTCCTTCAACAATGTCCTCACTCAGCTCATCAATGACAACTTTATGATTCTCAAAATGTGTCTCCACAACTCTTCATGTCACCCAAACTATTTTCTTCAAGGTCACATCATGAGGACTTCCATCAATGCATTATGAGGTCTTCACCAATGCTTCCAAGATTAGTTTGAAGATGTCTTCACAAGGTCTTCAATAATGCTTGCCCCAATAAGATGTCCTCAATAGGCTGTTCCAAAATGGTCCAATCAATATTCCTCTAGGTATGCTCAAATTTGATCTTCAAAGGTTCTTCTTTAGGGTCTTCAATTGGTTGCTGAACAAAGTCTGCACCAAACAAGTCTTCAAGTGCTTCAAGAAAGTTTCAAGAGAATGCTTCAATAGTCTTCACGAGTACTCCAAATAACCTTTTACAGATATCTAGAAGGGCTGCTACAAAATTTCTTCAAGGGATACTTCAAGATCTGCTTCTGCAAGAAGTCTTCAAAGCTTCTAAAAATGTCTTCAACAATGCTTGCAAATATCCTCAATGAGTTGCTCCAAGATTTTCTCCAAGGTGTTCACATGCTTTTCAAATGTTGCTCAAGATTGCTTTGGTTGTACTTCACCAAGTCTTCAATGCCTCTTCAATAGGTCAACTAACAAGCCCAACAAACTTGAACCCAAAGTCCTAGAATTTCTGCTTCAATATTCTGCTCTTGCATAGGTCCGAAGTGTACTGGTTCAAAACTAATCTCAATTTTGTCCCGTCAACCAAGGTCTGACTAAGCTCTTCATGCCTTCTTTTAATTCCATTCGCCTGATCTTGCTCTCTTTGATATGCCCTCCTCACCAATGGGTCTGTTGTTTTTGTGCAACT
This sequence comes from Pinus albicaulis, assembly GCA_034641835.2. NCBI lineage: Eukaryota > Viridiplantae > Streptophyta > Pinopsida > Pinales > Pinaceae > Pinus > Pinus albicaulis. Next base: position 1,338,617,236 of record CM076584.1, on the reverse strand, counting down.
TGCAATCCCCTGTCCTCCTCCATGCAAAATATGTGCCTTCACTCTTGGGTAAGAGCCCTTGTATGAATAATTGCAAAGGCTACATTGCTATTCCCAAGAGCCACCACCTCCACATTTTTGAAGCTTCTGAACATGCTTCCAAAGAGGATAATATTCAGCCCTTGGGTTGGACCTGGGGCTTGAACTTGAACCTTGGTTGGAAGCAATTGTTGCCCAAAAAAAAAAAAAAAAAAAAAAATTGTAAAGAAAATACATTTTTCATAATTTTGGTAGCATAAACCCTTGAAAAATAGAAGAAACAATGGGAAAAAAAACCAAGAAATTGTTTCTTACCCAAATTAATTTTGTGTAGTTGAAGTTGAAGCTACCCCAAAACGCCACAAAAGACGAGAAATATGGCTGTAGATGAGCCAAAAATCAAGAATGTCGTAGCTGGAAACTTCGCACTTCAAATCTGCTTTTGAAATCTCTTTCTCTTGCTACTGAAATCTCCTTTGCTCACTGGTGAAAACGCCCTAGTTGAAGCACTACTCTCTTCCTCTTCTCTCCTTGCTAAAATTGTCTGTTTCCAAGTGAAACGACTTGCTCAGTTTGTGTGATGAGTGAATGAGGTGAGAGTCTTTTTATAAGTTGAGAGAGGCATCTAGAAGCATCCAAAAGATACTTTACTCGTCAAATAGAATAATAAAAAAACAAAATGCCAACAAAAAAGGAATATAATAATAGAAATGTGTGGAAATGCGCCCGTACGGCCTGGAAACTCGTTTTCGTCCCTATTGGGCCACGTTTCCTGCATGAGAAACGTCCTGGTACGGACGAAAACCTGTTTCCAAGCCGTAAGGTACGAGTTTCCATGTTTTCATTTTGTTTCCGAGGGGAAACGACCCTCTGGGCAACATTTCCTGCAACATAGATAAGGATTAATGGTGGGCGTTCAAGTCTTCCACAAGCCTTCAATATCAGTTCATTTGAGGGGTAAGTTACAACTTGGAAGGAATATGTTCTAGGATTTTTCTCTTTCCATCTTCCTTTGTCGATTTGGTGATTATTTGGTACCTTGCTATGCTTTTCTTTTGGTTTCCTAGCATGAAGTATTAAATAAATTCATCAAAGCATAGTTGATCTTTATGGTAAAGGTTTTCCATTGAAGATTCCCTTCTTATAGACCTTGATAATCATTGTTCATTTTGAATGGGCGGGGAATTGTTCTTCCTCTTGGTTCTAATCTCAAAGCCCTAATCCTTGAATGAAATAACCCAAATTCTTTGAAGGGTTTCTTCTTGACCTCAATTGACATTTGATTCCATTACCTTAGTTGGATTTGGCATTTATCTATATCTCTTTCCATCACTTATTTCAAAACACTAAAAACCCAAAAATAGTTTTACTACGGCTACTCTCAACTTCACCTTGAGTCAGAGAAGAGCTAGCCCGATGTGAAGAGGATAGGTTTCTAAGGTGACAATGGTGACATCATAACAATTTCCCTCAAGCTGTACATTTTGTATACGAGATCTTATCATTATGTACAATTTAAGCGGTAGCAAGGCTCATGCTCAATAGCTTTGTTGCCATGGTTGTATCCTTATAAACCTCATATATGGCATACTTTCTCCTCAACTTATGGGTTACTAGTCTACACTAACTAGTTTTATCCATCTAATGAATGCACCAACAATTTTCTTTCTTCCAATGGACAAAATGTAAAGTTGCAAGAATATTTAAGAAAAGTCAAATAACTGACAAATGCAATGGTTCTAGGATATAAGGCATATAACAAGAGGTTAAGTTCATTCTTCACAAGTCCATAATTTGCTCTCTTAACTTTTAATATCCAATTCATTATTTTGCACTTAATACAAACAAACAAGAAGTCATAATAACTTATAAACATTTATCTCAGGACAACCTACCGTAGGAAAGTGCACATCCAAGATGACACCATTGTATATGGCTAATCCAAGGATTGTTCCAACCTGGAAATTCCAATCAAACGTGATAGTATAAATGTAAATTAGTTAAAATTTTAAGCATTCTAGAATGATTCTTTCTTGAAATTATATGATGAACATACCAACCAAAACTCATGGTCAGATTCCATAGAATTTGGATTAAACCAAAAATTTCGTGTATCCTCATTATAATTGAACATCCCTGCAACCAAATAAATATGGGTGAGATACATATAAGCCTAAAATTGAGGATGTTCAATATCAAATTAAAATATAATAATTACAAGGGGTTTTAGTTTTGTACATTACATCTTTGAAATCTTCATAAATCACTTTTTGGCTCAATCTTTCTCTATCATAAAATTTGGTTCAATTACTAGAGTAATTTGTGATAAGTATTATGGACACTATTTCTTAATTCTTCATCTTTGTGTTACCTTGTATATATTAATTGAAACACTTCTCCATTAACACACTAGTTTATTTCTTAATAGTGAAATAATGAAACTAAATGAAGAATCGCCTGGATTTAGATGGTATCATTCTTATAAAGCAATCAACATTTCAAGCATAGTAATATCATCTTTGGTCTAAAGATTATGATACATGCAATTTTACCATCACTCTAAGAAAATGCAATCATGGACTCAACTAGTAATGTCTCTTTGACTAATCATATCCACTTTTAGAAACAAAAATACATAATGGTAGAATAAATTTGAAGAGGCAAATGGGTTATGTGGTTTAACATGGATAGGCAAGGAAGGAATGTATAAAGTTAAAAATACAAAGTCTATGTTGCTTGAAAATTGACATTGATAGGTTAGAAACTAAACCCATAGAAGTTCACCATGTATTTCATGAAGGTCTAAAAATTTTGAAGCATTATTAGGCAAAAGCTTATTTAAATTATAAATGGAATTACAATGAAGATCTAGTTCTTCAACTTGTAATTAGAAAATAAGGGTTTCATGAAATTTGTGCTTGATTGTTATCTTTAGCCTATACATCACTTGTCAACATCATCAACCACTATAGTTTCCTAGTGGTGATGCTATGGGATTCCTTTAGGATGGAATTTTATAGGCTTGTTTTATTTGATTTACATGAGTTGTTTATACAAGGACGTTGCACTTAGCTTTCAAGGTTACTCAGAAAGTGTTTACACCATGTTTGGGGGTGCTTCATTAGATTTGTGGTACATGGTGCTTGATTAGCCCCTAGATGGTCCATGATGGATTTGGACATTGGAGATGGTTTACTTAGTGATTGCTTCACCTTGATTGGATGTTTGCATGATAATTTTCCTTAGTGTTGGACATCTTTAACTAACATAGTGGCATTTTACATGTTGGCCACATGGAGGAGGTTGCTTGCTTAGAGAATACCATTCATTGAAGGATTTGGCATTTAGGAGAAGCACGTTGAGCCCTAGACAAAATGAGATAGCTTGAAATTCTAGCATGGACACATGGAGTTTTGTTTTTTGATTAAACCTTAGATTATACTTGCTAACGATCTCGCCTTGGAGGACATGCTAGTGTGACACTTGCTAGTTAGAGTTGCTTGGTATTGGCTAGGGTTTTTATTGGTTTTCCTTGGCTATGGTTTTGGAGAGTTATGTTAAAATTGGGCAACTTGGAGATGAATTTCCTCGAAAGGAAACCCAACTACCTCAAGAAAACCCTAAGGCCCAAAGAGAGAATTCGATTGAGATAAAAGAAATATTATTAATATGTGACAAAATCTGTTTGGATGAGATCTTATTAAGGCACATTGAAAATATATATTTGAATATTATTTTTGGCCAAATTTGAATTTGAATTTTCCCTCCAAGAAGATTTCAAGTCTACTTCACAAAAGGGGTTCCCATCGAATTATATAAAAAGAGGATATTTGTGAATCATTGGATATAGATCAGAGAGAAGGAGCTCACTACATATCTGAGGTTCGATATTCCTGTGGCATTCAATGGTTTGGATCAGATTTGAGTTTTACATGAGGAGGCTCACTATTATTCTAAATATGACTTCAATAGTATCTCACATTATGACAACGCATCATAACATGGTATCGTTTGATTTTGGGGATTGCATCATATACTACAAGTGGACTCGCTCTCTTTATTTGGTATCGCTCTACATGATCGATCATATTACAAGGGGGCGTGTTACTCTATAAGTCCAAGTTGCTCTCTAAAAACCAAGAAGGGTCATGTCCATAAGTCCAAGTTGCTCTATAAAAACCAAGAACTTTCCTTTCGTTAAAGGCTTGGTAAGAATGTCAGCTGTCAGATTATCAGTGACAATACGACGAAGCCTCACTGCTCCTTTCTGCACCATACACAGGATATAGTGATATTTGATCTCAATGTGCTTGGACTTGTCATGGAAAATAAGACGAATCCCATTCTTATTGTCACAATATATAATTGTTGTGTCTGGAACTTGCTCAAATAGCTCTCCAAAGAGATTCCTCATCCATACTGTCTCACAGCTAGTCATGCTAGCAGCAATGTACTCAGCTTCATCTATACTCAGTGCAATAGACTTTTGCCTTTTGCTCATCCAAGAGATCCTGGTAGAGCCCAAGCTAAAGCATCACCTAGAAGTGCTCTTTCTATCAGCATAGTTACCAGCACAATCAACATCAGTATATCCATGAAGTCTTACATTTATAGCAGTATATCACAATCCAAGATTGATGGTCCCATGTAGGTATATCAACACATGCTTTGCAACAATCCAGTGTGCATGTGATCGTTTAATCATATATTGGCTCAGTGTATTGACCGCAAAACATATGTCCGGTTAGTGTTCACTAAGAACATCAACGCCCCAATCAGTTGACGATACTTAGAAGGATTTGCCAAATTAAGACCTACAACTCACCACATAGCTTCTTGAAATTCATTTCCATTAGAGAATTCATGGACTTGCATTATGTCATACCAAATCATTCCAGTAACTTGACAACATGTTTTCCTTAAGAAAGGAAAATATCACCAAGTCTTTGCCATACTTCAAGGTAGACAACGTAGTGCATCAAATGAATATCTTTCATTTCAAATTCAAAAGCTAACTCCCTCTTACATTGGAGGATAAGTGGTTCACCAACAGTTAGAAATAAATCATAAACATATAATACCAAAATCAAAAGGCATACCTTGGACTGTCTCGAAGTAAAGATTTGGATCAACATTACTTCTAGTAAAGCCAAGCTTCATCAAGAAGCTACCAATGTGGGCATACTAAGCTCTTGGAGCTTGCTTCAGGCAATAGAGGGATTTCTTCAGTTTGAACACATGAGTTTTTCGGTCATGTAATTTAAAGCCTTGTGGTTTCTCCACAAATACTTTTTCCTTAAGGAAGCCATGTAGAAAAGCAATCTTCTCATTCATTTGGTGAAGGGACCATCCTTGGCTAGCGGCCAAAGCCACAATAAATTAGATGGTTGTAATGGACAATGGGTGCAAATATTTCATGAGTCTATTCCCTCTTTCTGAGAGAACTCTCTAGCCACAAATCTAGCTTTATATTTTTCAATACTGCCATCAACACCATGTTTAATTTTATACAACCATTTAGAAGACATAATAGATTTACCTTGGAGTCTTGGAACCACTTCCCATACATCATTACGAATGATGGACTCATATTCTTCAACCATTGCATCTTTCCACACTTGAGCCTTCACAACTTGTTCAAAAGTGCATGGTTCAACTTGAATAATGTTGCTCATGGCTACAACATATCCATGGAATCAACATGGTTTCTCGCTTTCTCTGAAGGTTCCTTTGGGAGCATCATGTCTATCAACATCCTGTAAAGTGTCACAAAACCATAATCATATTTTTCTAACACATGGAGAAGGATCCAAGGAGTCCATGGGATCCATGCGTTCGTCAACAAGATCAAGCTCAGGCTTGGGATCTTCTTGTGCATCCAAGGCATCATCATGTCTTTCAACATTAGCAAGAGGAGGATTGTCTATGGCTTTTCAAAGAGTTGCATCTTCATCAAATGTTATATCTTTTGCTAAAATCTATATTTCTTTGTCCAAGTACATGTATTCTATAAGCTTTAGAATTTTCACAATAACCAACAATCATACCTTTCTTACCTGAAGCTTCCAACTTGGTACTCTTTTCCTTTGGCACATGAAAGTAGACAAGGCAATAAAAAATCCTCAAGTGCCCATTTTCTTTTAGGTTATATAGTACGGTGGTCTCTTTCTTGATTCCAACTTCTTTGTAGAGGTCTTGAGTTGTTGTCCACTTCATCTCCACTCAAGTCATGGGATGGCTTGACACCTTCCTCAATCTTGATACAAAGGACTTGGTTCTCACATTTATCAAATGTACCTGTTGATCTCAAAACAAGAGCAAGAGAAATAGTAGCAAAGTAAATACACATAATGAAAGTATAGCTGGTGATGTGGCAGGTATTTCTTTCTTTTCTAGATGTGAGAGTGGCTCTGTCATTATCCTTGCACTAGCTTCCTTTTGGAGTTTACTCTTCCTGCACTATTCTGCACCCTGATGATCTTCAGGATCTTTTTTTATTGATTGCATTCTCATCAAGAAGTTAGTGAAAGAATCATTCAAATACTCATGCAGGAAAAATAACCAATGATCTATAAATATAAATCTAAATAAGAACAGTGACACAAAGAAACAACATAAGACTTGAAAATACTTTAGGATTGAAGGAAGTTCTTAGCTCTCTCTTGATCCGGCCTCTATGGGTTACCACTATCCATAAGTCATATGTCATTGGCAGAAGAAATGCATCTTTTTGATCACCACGTGGAAAACTCCATCATGATCCACTCTAATCTCAAGTATTTCGGAAACCCTCTTTCTTACATGAGGTAATGATTTATAATGAAGATGAGTAAACTTTAGTGCCACAGTTTATATTTATAGTTACTTATCATGAATCAATACATGGATAGGTCTTCCATTGATTTTTTACAAATCTTCAAATCTTGATCCCAGAGTTAAGGCATGTAATAATAATTATACATATTGACTCCATTGTCTACAATGATATTAGTTATAATCCATCTTTGATCGCTGCAAAAGAGGTTAATTTAGAAAACTATCATTCCATCTTTTGCAAAAGTCATGATTCTTACCTACAACCACTGTTGTTAATAAACTTTAATATCAAAATTACCAAAACCCATAAGATTATGACCATTCTCATATAATGTGAGAGTCAAAATCCCCCTATCTTCAGTATTTAATTTCTATCAGTTATTCTTTCAATATCTTCTCTGCATTATACTTCTTTTCAAGACAACACTTTCTTGCACATGCATTAAAAAAAAACTACTCTTTACTTTTGCATGCATTAACAAGTACCAAAACCACAACTATTAAACACATGCAACACCTTAATAACTATTTTCAAAATTACTATCATATCCTGGGTTCCTTGAAATCTTGGAAGAACGGTAGCAGTAAAATTTTAACAGTAAATTTCAGCAATACAATTTTAGCAGTAGAATTTCAACTACAAAATCCAACAACAAAATTTCAGCTATAAATTTCAGCAATAAAAGAGGAGATATTTCAACAGAAAATGAGCAGCAAGTAGAAGGAACAACAAGAGATATTTCAACAAAAAAAACGCTGCAAATGGAGCAGACAACAAGATATATTTTAGCAGAAAAAGAGTTGTCAATGAAGCAAACAACAAGAGATATTTCAGTAGAAAGAGAGTTGCAAATGGAGCAGACAGCAAGAGATATTCCAGTAGAAAGCGAGGTGCAAATGGAGCGCTCAACAAGAGATATTCCAACAGAAAGAGAACTGCAAATGGAACTTGTCTTCCTGAGTTTGTCTTCACCAAAGCTCTGATACCTTGTTGATTTTTTTATGTTCTGTGTTGTTACAATCACTTTACTCCAAAACTTCTTTATACTGCAAAATAAGTTAAGTAATTGTAGATAGAACATAAACCATATAAACCATATGCACAATGAAGGACAACCAAGAACTCAATGAGACACAAAGAAGTTAGGTCAATGATCAAGGAAAAACCGACAAGGGGAAAAGCCAACCAGATTCTTCTTCTATTAGAAATCGATTGTTCAGCAGAAATACAAAGTACAATGAGAGAATGAAGAAGTTCACCCAAATCTGAAGAATATCTCTGATAGTAGTAGCTGATGCAAACACTGAATCACTTTGGCTCTCCAAGATATGCTCTTACTCTCCAAGTCTATATCTTTCATAATCTCCTTCAAGTCTCTCCAACTCTCTCTCAAGTTCGAATTCACAATGCACAAGTAAGTGAGGAGAGATGATATGAGTCACATATATATAGGAGGGGCAATGAATTATTGACATAAAGGAGGAGAAATGCACATGCCATGATAGGAGTTACATATGCCAAAATAGGAGTGTAACTTATGCCATAAAGGAGAGGAATGTAACTTATGCATTTAGGAGAGAAGTGTAACTTATGTATTAAAGAGGTGTAAGAGGAATCTTTTTATGACGAGTCATTAAAGTGCGTAAGAGCATTAAAAAGAGAGAGGAATGAATCCATTAAGAGAGAGAGAGTAACATATGCATTAATTGAGGGGAGTTACATATGACATGATTGAGTCTCATGATTGAGAGACTTGAATTTCTTTCAAATAATAATAATAATAACAATATTGATGACTAAGTCGAAATTGAAATATTAGGATTGATTGATGATCAAAAGGGATTTTCCATCAACAATGCTTGATTACCAATTGATGAAAGGTGATTTACTATTTTTGGTAAGTCATACTTGAGACTTTCTATTTTTAAACTTTCTATTTTTTAGAAATTCTATTTTTATAAATCCATCCCCAAGCTGCCAATTTTCAACAGATCTGGTAGCGGATCAAGCACAATTCCGATGCTCGACGAGTAGTTCTGTGTGGCCGACCAAAATAATTCATTATTTTTTAATTTTTTTGTCTAACTTGAGTTGGGGGTGGGTATAGGTTGAGTTAGGGAAATGATAGATGGAGATAAAGCTCATTTCCCCCTCTCATTTCCTATCTTGTATTTTTGGAGAGCTTGGAGAAGAAAGGAGAAGACAACTTGGAGAAGAGAGGAGAAAGAGAGGAGAAGAGAGCTTGGAGGAGTGAAGGAGGAGCTAGGAGCAGTGAAGGAGGAGGAGTTTGGAGGAGTAAAGAAATGATTCGATCTCCAAGAGCTAAAGAGGCAAGTGCAAACCATAAACTCCCTCCATTTTCAGTCATTGTTGTTTGCATTTTTTCTCCTCCCTTTCCTACTCTTTCCCATTCTTTTTTCATGCTCATTTGTAATATTCCAAATAGAAAATGTACAATGATATAGAAAACATGCAATAAATTAAACCTAAGTTGCACGAAACGGGGAAATGGAAACGAGTTTCCAAAACGAGAAGCAAAGTGAAATGCGACCTCCCCAAATTTTGGAAACGGGGAAACGCGGTATATATATATATATATATATATATATTAATAATAATTTAAATTTATATTAGAATTTAGGACATTTAAGAAATGTTATGTGAAATCATATAAGTTTAAAACATACATGATACATGATAAATTCAAAGCATAAACTATTACAAGTTACAACACATTTACTCATGAATGATGACAGACACAATGAAAATAGCAATATCGGAATATCGGATTGGTGCTCTTGATTAAATATGAGTTCCATACCCTACTACATGACAAAATACGATGGAAACATTGCAATCACCCAATCCCGAAATCCTGAAAAACTGATAAGTCTGCTGGATTTTGAATGAGATTTAAAATTCTACTTTCTCCATATGAAATCCAATGAGGTCGGAACCACTCTCAAACATCCTGAGTCATTTCATGGTAATGTTAATGAGACATTCTCCTTAATCTTCATTTTCATCCTTTTACTTTAAGAATTTAACATTACCATGAATTGCATATAAATGCTAGGGCCATAGGCTTTAAAAATCCATCTAGAAGCATCCATAAACGATTAGAATAGTATTAAAAAGCACGAAAACCGAAAAAAAATAAAAAAAAACCAAGTAAAAATCGCTTTAAAGGGAAGGAAACGGGCCGTATGGCTGGGAAACACGTTTCTGGCCATATTCGCAACGTTTCCCATATGGGAAACGTACCAGTACAACCGGAAACGCGTTTCCCGGCCGTACGGTACGAGTTTCCGAGTTTCCATTTCGTTTTTTGTCAAAAACGGGGGTGGGGAGGATGTTTCCTGCAACCTATGTCACACAGTTCGAGTTCGGCAATGATTAAGTTCGATTCGGGTTCGAATTTTTCGATGAGGTTCGTAATGAGGTTTGACATTAGGTTCGACTATACATATTTTTCAATAAATATATATATATGGCATAAAAAAAAAATCAAAATCAATTAATAAATTATAAAACTACGAGTAGGAATTTTGATTAGTAAAACACATGAATAACTTAATCATAATAGGATCTAATTATATCAATGACATTACTTAAATGTAAATATACATGGTACACGGTACACCATATTAGTTTGCAAATACAAAAATGAATGCCATAATTTTTAATTTCCAAAATTTAAAAGAAAAAAAAATGTCTATAATGTAAATTGCAGACACCGGATGGGATGACTCGATGAGGACAGGCTCAGCATTCCCAACACATAACGTAGTGCTCGTCCTCAAATCTTAATAAATAGCATTATGACGGTAAAAATTAAAATAACATTGCGGACGGTAAAATAACAATGAACATTGTGGACGACAAAAAATTAAAATAACATTGCAGACATGCTCAGGCTTCAGGCTTCAGCATTGCGGTTTCAGATGGGATGAGGATAGGCTCAGCCACTCAACATTCAAAATAAAAATGGTGGACGCAGAAAATAAAAATGGTTTGAAACTTTGAACTAACCTGTTGAAACTTGAAAGCTTGAACTTGAAGCTTGGACACAATGATGACAACATACACAGTCGCATAGCAAAAACGAAGTTCGAACGTAGGAACATAGCAACAAGATTCAGGAATGTGGCGGCGACAACACTCAGCAAACTCGGCGGCGGAAACACAACAAACTATTTCACTTGTAAAAATTAATCATAGCAACCATTCTTAAATAATGGAAACTGGGAAATAATTGGCGGGAATAGGCCATTGTTTTTAATAACCGCTAACAAAAACCGCTAGCAAAAACCGCTCAAGCAAAAAAAAAATCATAAAATTTATTAAAATCGAATTTTATGGGAAAAATTAAAAAAATTCGCCTTCAGGTTCGATAAGGTTGGGAATAATGTTTGTCTTAAGGTTCGGTTTAAGGTTCGGCTTTAGGTTCGGCATTAGGTTCGCCGAACCTGATCGAATTCGAATTTTTTTTTAGGATCGCCGAATTTCGAACTTCAAGATTCAGGTTCGGCGAACCCTGTGACATAGCCTGCAACTTAGAATTAAACACATAAATTTACTTCAGCAACACAGATACAAGAAAATATGCCCAAAACACTGATTTTATTAATATGATCAGCTAGAGGACAATACAGGATGGAATGAGTGCACCTGGGCTTGCACAAGTCAAGCTACAAGCCTCAGGTGATAAACAATAATTAGGTACAACTGCTACAACAATCTGCTCTGCTGGAAACTACGCTGTCCTTGGCTTTCTGCAACTATTGGCTGACTTTGGCACTGGATTTGCTTCACCAGCGCTGTTCAGATCAACCGGGGATTTGCAGAGTGAGGTATACCTCACATTTCTTCTGTTGCCGAGATTTTCTCTGAAGGGTGAGCCGGATATTGGCACCCTAGTTGTACTCAAGATTTTGCTGCTTAATAATATAAAACCCTCAGATCTGCTGCACCGGTTTTCTCGAGTTGGGTTTTTTCGGGGACTTAGTCCAAAAATACTTGTGTCAAATGTGGATGTTTTTCATTGTATTTTGTTTAGTTTGTTTCAACACTTAGATTTATTCCGCAGCATTATTTGTGTGGACTGCTTCAGTAATTACTTCGATATTTCATTGTAATGAAATAATTATGAAAAAATAATAGAAGAAGTAATTCAAATTTGTTGCAGTAGGAATCTAGATCTAGGATTTTTCACATGCCTCAAAATATCTCCCTTGTGACCTCTCCAAGAGAATCTCTCCCTGACTGCATGATAAGTCTTAACGAAACCCCGGTGCCCTGCTAGTGGAGAATCATGTGCTACCTGCATGACCCTCTCCTTCAACTGAGATTCCAGAACCAAATAGATCCAATCCTTGTAATAGATCACATCATCCATCACTCGGAATCAGTCATCCCTGCATGCACCATTCAAAATCTCACATGCCTGTCTGTCTTTGGAATACTCAACCAATAGTTGGGCCTTCCAATCCTGTGTGACATCCATCGGTGACAACACTGCTCGTCTGCGTCAGAGGGCATCAGCGACCATGTTGTGTTTTCCCTTCACGTACTCAATCTCAAAATCGTAAGCTTGCAACTTACCCATTTTTGTTGCCACTCCTCCAATGACTATTGCTCAAGGAAGAATTAGAGACTGTTGTGATACATCTTTACCTTGAACCGATTGCCCACGAGATACTGTCTGAATTTTTCCAACACATGCATCACTGCCTGCATATCCTTATCATACACTGAATGCAACCTTTCATGAGGCAACAACTTCCTGCTCTCAAACGCAATGTGGTGGCCTCCCTGCGTCAACATGGCTCCAACACCTTCGCCTAAAGCATCACACTCCAACACAAAGGGCAGTGTGAAATCCGGCAAAGCCATAACTGGATAGCTGCTCATGACCCTCTTGAGCCTCTCAAATGTCTCCTTTGCTGTCTACGTCCACTCAAAAGCAACCCCCTTTGTCAAACCTGTAAGGGGTGCTGCCAGCTGTGAAAATCCCCTCACAAACCTCCTGTAATAAGTGCAAATACCCAGGAATCCCCTCAACTCCGTCACATTCCTAGGTGTTGGTCAATCCAATATGGCTCGGATCTTCTCCTGATGCACTTTCACCCCATCTTCTCCTATCACATGCCCAAGGTACAACATCTCAGTTAGCCCAAATTCACATTTGGACATCTTTGCATACAATTGCTGCTCCTCAAGTATGCGTAGCACTTCCTCCAAGAGCTGGAGGTGTTCTTCCCATGTCCGACTGTAAATAAGTATATCATCAAAGAACACTATGACAAAATGCCTCAGCTGACCATGGAACACATGGTTCATACAAGGCTGGAAGATAGCAGGAGCATTGGTTAGCCCAAAGGGCATCGCAAGAACTCAAAATAACCATAATGGCATTGGAAAGCGGTCTTGGGAATGTTCTACTCCCTCACACGTATCTGGTGGCACCCCGAACGTAGATCTATCTTAGAGAAGTATTTAGCTTCTCTAAGTTCATCCATCAGCTCATCCATGCAGGGAATGGGATACCTGTTCTTCAGAGCCTTCTTATTCAATGCCTGGTAGTCTATGCACATACACAGTGTCCCATCCTTCTTCTTCACCAGAACTGCAAAAGAAGCAAAGGGACTAGAGCTAGGCCTGATATGTCCCAATCTCAATAACTCCTGTATGGCCCGCTCTATCTCATCCTTATAGGCCTTGGGATGCCCATAAGGGTTGGTGATGACTGCATTCACACCCTCCTCCAACACAATGTTGTGCTTGAATCCCCGGTCTGGCGCTCTTCTTAGTGGGACATCTCCAAAAACCACCTTATGTCGCTCCAGCAAAGCTAATATGTCCGACTGTGTAGCCTTGGCCCGTGACCCAGCCTCAGAAATGTGTATCTCTACTGCGCACTCTATATCCCCATGCCGTAAGTCGGCCTCCATCTTGTGAGATGAAACTGTTTAAGGTGGATAAGAGTGTATCCCCTGTGAAAATTTCTAAACCTAAGTTACAGAAACCCTACTGCAGTTTTCTGATTTACTTCTCCTACTTGTTTGATTTAATTAACAAGTTATTTTTTTGAATTATTCAGTAAAAACATCAGAGTAAATACTACTGCAGCCTACACATACATACAGATAATTTACTGAAGCATAATGCACACATGACAAAGGACACATAATTTTTTGGACAATGTCCCCAGAAAAAACAATGCGGGAAAATCAGTGTAGTAGCTCTTAGAGGGTTTGTTTATTAAGCAGAATATCTGAATACAATCAAGGGCACCAGTAGTGGTTTTCCCAACAGAGAAATCACGGCAGATGTACCTCTATCACTTGGAGACAGAAAATATGGTTGATTCAGCTAAGGCTTCACACCTTCTGAATCACTGAATACGAACCCTTTCTGGCCCACTAGAAATCCTAGCGCTGCCTCTCCCAACACTGCGTCAACTCTGCGTAGCTGCTAGAGACTTTGCACAGCATAAACTGCTCCTGCGTCACCCCTCTGGGCTCAGCGCTGCCTTTGCGTCAGCCTCTGCGTGAGCCTGGCTGGGCTGCGTCCCTCCTTGGTCTCTGTGCTACCTGGTACACATCTGCCTCTCTGCCTATGTATTCTCAGCCTCATATCTGAATAATCCCTTGCCAATCTGCCCCTCACCAGCACTGCAAGCTCACTCGAAAATTCTCAGCAAACAGTGCCCCAGAATTTTGACTTAGCTCAAGTGCTACCGCTCTATGTGTCTTCTCCAAATGACCGCAAGCTGAAGTGAACAAAGTTCCTTCTCAAGTTAAATACTCCAGAAGACTTGGAATATGAAAATCTCTATGATGATACAAATATTATTATATATAAACTGTGTGAAGAATGATTGATTATGAATGTTACAAATGAGGCCTGCTTATATACCTAGGTAGGAACCTCTTTACGAAAGGTCATGTCTCATCAGACATGCCCTTTCAACCTAATTACTAATTAACTAATTACTCATTATTTATATTATTTTATTCATTACATTGCCTTCCTCCTCAAAAAGCTTTGTCCTCAAAGTTTGTTGATGAAAGGCTTTGATTTTTTTTCTTTCTACGAACGACTTCTCGTCTCGGGGCAGTCATCCTTGTCGATACAAGTTGATATGATCCTCTAAGTGACAAACAAAACTGTCGCACTGAGAATGGATCGGGCCATCCTAAATCAATCTTCTGTTGAATCTTGTGGCGACTTGAAACTTGTGATGAATTATCACTTGAGCGGATTGCACTGACATTAGTATTTTTCAAAACATCTGCTTGTTGTTTTTGTTTTGAATACATAGCTTGGTTGAGTTGTTTGCTCCCGTGATTTGGATGTCAATAGGGAATTTTTTTGTTTAACTTTCCCTTCTTAGGTGAGTGGTAATTTTTTTATTTTCTTCTGGTGAGGATGTTGATGATTTGGTTATAGAACCCTCACATGGGATGTTCATCGTCTGAACTAAAACATCAAATTTTGTATTGTTTTCAACTTGTTTGTCTTCTTCTTTAGTTGTGACATTCATTGCATTAGTAACAGTTTCTTTTTCTTCAGCTTGGACTTCTACATTCGATGCTTTATTGTCGACAAGTTGTTGCACCTTGTTTTCTAATGACTTCTTGTCCTTCTTCAACTTCTTAATTTGCATTAGTAATTTTTCGTTGTGGTCCTTGAGGTGAACAACTTCTTCATTCTTGTTAGTGGTGATTTTGTCAATTTCCTTTTGCATATTTTGTATCACCTTTTTACCTTCTTGAAAAATTACTTTTGAAATATCTAACATGTCTTCTGGTGTTACTGAATTCGGCTTCACTGTGACATCTTGAAGCGTTATTTTTTTTCTTTTTGTAAGAAAATGTCAAAAACTTCTTTTTCGTATTAAGGATGAGTGACCCTAGTGATTCCATCTAGAGCGAACCCAAAATTATATCACTATCGTTACAAAATAAGGTTTTAACGGTGAATTGCGAGACAAAGTAATACTTGCCAATACTTAGGTGTAGATTCCCTATGTCGTATTGTTTGTCATTTGCGTTAACATAATTCATTTCAATTATATTTGATTCAGGGATCACTAATTGGTTAGCACATTGAGTGTCAACATAATTATTCTTTTGAGTAAGATCGATAGATATGAGAACCTCCTTTCCCGCAAGTGACCCTTTGATTTTAGTTAACGTATAGACACATAATATAATTTTTAGGAAATCTTCCCTCTTTCATTTCCGATTTGGATTCAATTTCCTTTTCATCAATGGTTGATTCCATTTTGTTCATTGAATATTAAATACTTTTTTCTTTTCCAAAACGTATTTTTTTTATAATTCTTTTAATTTGTTTTGATTTAATATTGCTTGCTAACCCTTTTTTTAATAAACCCTTCTGATTTTTATAATGATACACTTTATATAATCTTTGTATTTTTAAGTCACTTTCTTTTTCCCTTTTAACCAAATAATCTATAATAAAGCTTTTGAATTTTGTCTTTAATTTATTTCCTTCACGTTATAGATGACTTCCCAATTTCTCCCTTGATTGTCTTTATTTTTATTTTAAACTCTTTATTTTTTTAAAATCTCCTCAACAAACTTTGGAAATAATTAAATATTCCTTTTAAATCTTTGAAAAGAGTGTCATACAACTCTTCTAATTTACCTTTGCTCACAAATTATGAAATTTGTGATGAGCTGTGCTTGTATGGTACATGGAGTGGAAGTTAATGTGTTGAAAACGACAGGGATGAACCCGCCAATTCAATATGGTCACTTAAAAATCTTGCTAACCCTTCAAAAAAGTATTCAATATACGAAGTTTTCCAAAATTAAAGAGAAATTTTCTTTTAGCTATGGTATGATTTAGACACTATGTAACGGCGCGACCATTCAATTTTTATTTTATTTTATTTTTTATTTTTTTTATAGTGTAACCCAAACCAAAAATCTTGGAACGTCAATCGCTGAGCAACTGTACATATTAGAGGTACGACTCAAAATGTTATATGATTAACGAAACGAAAGATGGCGTCAACAAAACAGGTAGCAGTCGGAGGTGGTGATGGTAGTTGTGGTAGAGTAAAAATGACAGCGGCAGGGGTCGTCGGGCAGATTTGTCTGTGCGAATGGTGTCAGGTTATGCTGCTACGACCAGCTTGTTGTTGGCCGTTGTGTGGTAGCCAGGATAGGTGCGGTGTCAAGGCACACGGTTGCTGCGATGTGCATGTTAGTGTTTTGTTAGTCGTAGGGGGATGCAACTACAAACATCGGTTGGTTGGAAGTAGCGGCAGTGGATGGTATTGGTGGACGTGACGAAACAACCATGCGATGGAGCTAGCCCGTTTAGGCAATGATGCTAACTGGTCAACGACTCCGGTGAAGGTGGCGTAGGATGGCCTTGCAACTGCTGTGGAGACAATGATTAGGAGTTTTTGGGAGACAACGGCTACGGTGGGGCAACGACAGGTAATTACTAATCTCCTTCCTTTTTTATTTTTTACTATAATTTTTTTTTTCTTCCAAATTTTTTAACTATATTTTTTTCCTGTAATTGTTTTTATATAAATTGACTTCCTTTTCTTTCTTTTTTCTTTTTATACTATACTCTTTGTCCTTTTTTTCCCTTGTATTCTCTATATATATAATTATTATTATTATTATTTTTTAATGGCCAAAGGCCTCTGACGAACTCAGCAACGGAGAAACTCCAAAATTTGTAGCGAATGCTTCAGTCACGATGGCAACAAGGTTGATGATTTTGACGGTCCAAGACCCAGATCGGAGTGCATGGCTCTGTGCAGTAGTGAGTGGCTAGAAGAACAAACTGCTCTGATAGCAAATGAAGTGAACAAAGTTCCTTCTCAAGTTAAATACTCCAGAAGACTTGGAATATGAAAATATCCATAAGGATACAAATATTATTATATATAAATTGTGTGAAGAATGTTTGATTATGAATGTTACAAATGAGGCCTGCTTATATACCTAGGCAGGTACCTCTTTACGAAAGGTCATGTCTCATCAGACATGCCCTTTCAACCTAATTACTAATTAACTAATTAATCATTATTTATAATATTTTATTCATTACACAAGGCTTCCTTTAATACTTTTCTCGTTGAACAACCAACGACCGTGATCTAATCTCTAATCGACGACTAAAATTAGAAAAGATTTGATCCTCGTTACTTAGAACATTCTCACGCACATGTTTAAATTAATTCCCGTTAATTATTTAATTTCCATAAGTTAGACTTAGGGTCTCCATCAAAATAATTAATTATTGGAATAACTTAGGCTCCGAGTGGAATTTCTCCAAATGATTTCTGGGTCTTGGAGATCTCATGTGTCCTAGCCCCTCCACAAAGTTTCGGAGCTAGAGCACATTCGATGCTACCCAAAAATCAACACTCCCTCTTAGCGAGGAATGTGCTCTATCAACACTTCAGTCTAGAAGTGTTACTCTGATCCATGGCATCGGTCCCCTACGCTGCTGATGCTTGGCCTGTTGCTCTTCATCCACAGCGCTGCTGCCTTCTGTACTGTTGTCCATGACTCTGCCACAGTGATTGCCTCATTTGTACTGCAACTCCTTCTCAAATGTTGCATCATGCTGCCCATAGCACTGCCACTGCTAACTGCTGCACTGCTACTTAGTTGCTGAGAAGTAAGCAACTGAAGGACATCACCCAAAAACACTGACAAACAAGTCAGTTTGGTTGCATCTTGATACTGAAGCACCCTCTGTTGCTAATCTGCGCTGACCCTTTGGTGCCTCTGCGTTGCTACTGCTTTGCATTGTGTAAGCACTGCCTCTGCGCTGCTGAAATCCCATCAACCTTTGCGCTGCTGCTTCTATGCTACCGCTGCCTCTGCTCTGCGCTGCTCCAGTTCTTCAGCGTCCTAGAACTGCCAATGTGCCTCCACAATCCTCTGCACCAACCGACCTCAGTCATCATGCTACTGTCATTAAGGGTTCCCGTAGCTCGTATGTGATCCAAGAGTTTGGGCACCTCAAGGATCCTGCCCCTCATTTGAAGTTTAAGAGAACTACAGATCTATGTCGCCCCACCTCTTCTCTCGAGGCACATGAGCACTCACAGCCACATCGTCATCACGCCACTATCCCCTTTGGTTGTCGCAACCTTGGAATCTGAATCTTCCTTGCCCTTTTTCTAAGGGCAAGTATTGGCGAAGTGTTCCAATTCGCCACATCTGAAGCACCGGACCTTTGAGAGGTCCTTCTTCTTCTTTCGTTGCTGCTGCCTCTATCCCTTCGATGCAAGAGTCACATCTTCCTCCTCCTCTTTCTTTATCTTGGCTCCTTCGCTGTGTTGATTTTGTCAATGTTGCGAACATCGGCATCGGGATAAAATCGGCAAGGGTCTGGAAAACCAAAAAATCGTAAAAATCAGGATATTATCAGTAAAAAATCGGCAAACATCGCCAAAATTAAGATACAATAAAAATATCTTTCAAAATCAACAAACATCGACTAGGCCAAAAGATCGTGATTTCAAGATTAAATCGGGATGTTCTTGAGATGTTCGCAACACTGGATTTTGTAGCATTTAAAAGTGTTCCAAGTCTCATATTTTGTGAGGAGGCTTGGATATCAGTATTCCAAAGAACCCACAAACCATTTGTGGAAATTCCACTCGGTTCATGTTTTATTAAAATAATTAATTATTTTAATGTGGTCCCTAAGTCTAAACTTAAAGAAATTAAATAATTAAAGGGTATTAATAAAACAGAGTGAGAATCTTCTAGAGAACGAAGATCAAGTCATGTTTTAATATTAGCCATTGATTAGAGATCTAATTTGGGCCGTTGATTCATGAATGAGAAGATTATAAGAGAAGGCTTGAGGGTCATTTGGAAAGTAAGCCGGGCACACACTTAGTACCCAAAGGAAATCGATTCTGAAGGAATAGAATTCAATTTCAGAGGGAGAGTTGCAGAGGCAGAGTTTCAGAGACAGAAGAAGGTAGGGGAAGTCAGCAGAGGCAGAGAAAGGCAAGAGGAGGACACAGAGGGCCGCAGAGGATAGCGCTAAGCAACAACACTGAATCCCCACGCAGAGTGACACAATCCAACACAGGGACTGCGCAGAATATCACGTAGAGTGACGCAGAGAGAGCTAGGGTGTCTTCTGGGTGTCAGAAATTCTCCCAGAGGATTCAAGGAATTTATCTCAGGTGTATTCTAGAAGTATGCTTGTCCAATTCTTGTAAAAGATTTTACTTGCAGAAGAATAATACAAACCCTCATCTGCTGCACCAGTTTTCCCGCATTGGGTTTTTCCGGGGACAATTGTCCAAAAACAACTGTGTTCATGTTATTGTTTCTATGTTCTATTTTATGCTTATGGTTAAGTGAATACTGCAGTTGTGTTTATTTCAGAATTTATTGGAAGAAAATCTGTAAATAACTTATCATAAATAAGTAGGCGAAATAAATCTATCACTGCAGTAGTGTTTCAGTTTATAAATTTCACATGGCTTTCAGAGCAAAAGATGAGTAATAGAAGAGGAGGTTCTGTAATGGAATGGAGGTCCGATAGTGATGCAACATCAACTCGGAAGGGTTCACGCAGTCCTCCAGAACGCATGAAGGAATTGAGGGATCATGACGTTTTAGTTCTAGCATCCAGACTAGAAAAGAATTTGCTTGTGTCAAGCATGGCCTCTCCAGATATTTGGTATATTGGCGGTGGAGCATCTGCTCACATGACGGGAGTTCGAGAATGCTTCTCAAGCTACCAGGAGGAGCAGATGAATTTTCAAATCACTATGGGAAACAAGGAAAAATGTACCCCTGTTGGAAGAGGCACCATAATATTTCAAACAAAAGCTGGCAATAAGCTTCGGGCTACCAACATACTGCATGTACCAAGATTAGGGATGAACTTGCTCTCAATGTCTTAGCTTTAGAACAAGAGTTACGATGTATACTTTATTGGCAACAAAGTTTATGTCAAACACCCAAGTTCGAAAAAGAAGGCACAAATTGGAGTCAGGAGCCATAAACTGTACAAGTTACAGCTAGAGTCCCCAATGGCATTGATAGGTAGTATTGATGAAAGAGATTTGAATGAATTATGGCATAGAAGAATGGGGCATCTACATCATGGAGCCTTGAGGATTCTCAAGAAGACTGTCACGGGAGCTCCACAACTTAGCACCAAGCGAGACGATGTCTGCAGAGGGTGCGCATTAGGGAAGTATGCCAAGGCAGCATATCTGAGAAACAACAATAGGGCCAAGAGTGTGTTGGGATTGATACACTAAGACATCTGCGGACCAATGTCCACGAATGCTTTCAATGGTGCCAAGTATTTTGTCACCTTTATCGATGACCATTCCAGAAAGACATGGATGTACTTTTTGAAGACCAAAGATAAGGTCTTTGAGTGATTCAAAGAGTTTAAGGCTCTGGTGGAGAATCTAACAGGAAAGTGAATCAAGACATTGCGATCAGACAATGGTGGAGAGTACATTGACGGACTTCACAAGGTTCTATGCAAAGGAAGGCATCAAGAGAGAATGGACTGCTCCATATAATCCAGAGCAGAATGGTGTTGTAGAGAGGAAGAACAAGACTATTGTGGAAGCTGTGAGGGCAATGTTGTATGATCAAGACATGCCCAAGTTTATGTGGGCTGAAGCTTGTAATACAACCGTTGTTACACAGCAATTTGTCACCATCCCTGCAATTCCCCATCCTGCACATTGGAGGGCTTATTCCGTGACCTGTGAGTAGTGACATGATCTCCCTAGACATGGAATTTTATTCCTCTGAAGACAACTCCTTGTGAAAAACCCTAAAAATGGCCTTTTTATCCTTGGCGCGACTAGCCAGTGTTATACCCGCGCCAATGGGGGAAATTCTCCAAATAGGACGCGCCAATTGGCGCTCTGTCTCAGAGTCGTACTCGCGCCAGGCTTAATAAGGGGTGTTTTTTAAAAATAAATGGCGGAAGATTGACTCCAACAAACCCCTGAACTGGTCTCTAAATTGAGTTGGGACGTTTGGCTCCAGTTCTCCATGTAGAGGAAGTAGTTTTCCACCTCTCATGGAAGCTTCCTTGAGAATAAGGCCAATCCCATGATTGTAGGGATCCCAACTCCCCTTCCACCATCTATATAAGCTTGCCATTTTCCTTTGCAAGCTAGTCTCCAAGAGCCTTCATAGCCTAAAGAATGCTGCAATTGTCCTCATAGAGCCAAATCAATAGCAAGGAGATTGACGATTGAAGGGAGAGGCTTGTCCCCATTCTCGACAAGCTTTACCGAGACGTATTCCGTTGACAACCCGCTGAAGGAAGGTTCAGCGTCAGAGCCTGGTTGTATTTTCCTTTGTATGAATTAATGATAAGCGACATTGGTTATGGTTCCACTCGTATTGTTCATTATGATCATGAGTTGTGTCTTCTCTGACTGATACATAATTGCATATATCGGGTTTTACGCTTGTGTTTGTTGTGTTTCTTGTGTGTGCAGGTGTTCGATCGCGGCGGGCGAGAGGATTGTGATCTGCTGGAACAAGGAAACGGGAGCACCATCTTCTCTACAAACAACAGCATTGGACTTGAGGTAGGCCTTCATCGCAAGTTGGTCTATTGCAATTAGGAACTTGCACCTTAGCGTGGTATGATTGTTGCTAGACCCGATCTGGGCTAGTAGGGATCGCCTCTGTCCGCAGAGGGGATTTACCTCTACAAAAAATTGGCGACACAAGGCCCTGTCGTCCCTCGGCACCTCATCCCGCACATTGGAGGGCTTATTCCGTGACCTGTGAGCAGTGACATGATCTGAAAACACTTTCATGGCATTCCCCTAGACATGGACTTTTATTCCTCTGAAGACAACTCCTTGTGAAAAACCCTAAAAATGGCCTTTTTATCCTTGGCGCGACTAGCCAGTGTTATACCCGTGCCAATGGGGGAAATCCTCCAAATAGGGCGCGCCAATTGGCGCTCTGTCTCAGAGTTGCACTCGCGCTAGGCTTAATAAAGGGTGTTTAAAAAAAAATTAATGGCAGAAGATTGACTCCAACAAACTCCTGAACTGGTCTCTAAATCGAGTTGGGACGTTTGGCTCCGGTTCTCCATGTAGAGGAAGTAGTTTTCCACCTCTCATGGAAGCTTCCTTGAGGATAGGGCCAATCCCATGATTGTAGGGATCCCAACTCCCCTTCCACCATCTATATAAGCTTGCCATTTTCCTTTGCAAGCTAGTCTCCAAGAGCTTTGCAGGCTTGAAGAACAAATTGTCCTCACAGAGCCAAATTAATAGCAAGTGAGATTGACGATCGATGGGAGAGGCTTGTCTCATTCCCATAAGTTTTACTTAGACGTATTCTTGCCACTCCATCGCCGATGAAGGTTCTGTGCGCGTCGGTAGCTCCGGTTGTATTTTCCTTTGTATGAATTAATGATAAGCGACTTTGGTTATGGTTCCACTCGTATTGTTCATTATGATCATGAGTTGTGTCTTCTCTGACTGATACATAATTGCATATATCGGGTTTTACGCTTGAATTTGTCGTGTTTCTTGTGTGTGCAGGTGTTCGATCGCGGCGAGCGAGAGGATTGTGATCTGCTGGAAGCAAGGAGACGGGAGCGCCATCTTCCCTACAAACAATAGCGTTGGACTTGAGGTAGGTCTTCATCGCAAGTTGGTCTGTTGCAATTAGGAACTTGCACCTTAGCGTGGTACGATTGTTGCTAGACCCGGTCTGGGCTAGCAGGGATCGCCTCTGTCTGCAGAGGGGATTTACCTCTACAACAAATTGGCGACTCCGCTGGGGAGTTAGCTTGTTGTTTGCTTTATAAACTACAGACGGAGCTTGAAGTTAGCCAGATAGCCTTCGAAACGCTCTTGCTCTGCATTAGCGAAAGTAGATGAATGCTGCTTCAATCAATCTCTGATCTAGTTTATGAACTAAACACTTGGAGTATTGTCTTGTCTTTCGGTTGATTCTTGACTTTGCTTGCTTGATCAGCTCTGTTGGCTGACTCTTCTTGTGTGTTTGGCTTTTGGTTTAAGCTTTACCATCACTAGTCTGTTCCTTGGATTGCTCTTTTTTGTTTTTCCATAGCAAACTTGATTGGCGCGCTTATTAGCCTGACAATCGCGCCAATTGGTGCTAGTTGCCAGTTTACTACCCGCGCCAATCCTGTTATGGCGCTAGTTTCCACCTGACAGTCGCGCCAATCCTGAAGGTGCTAGGGTTTGCTCTGTTCTGAGCTTTCTGAGCTTGATCTGTGATTTTGGTTTAATTTCTTCAATTGCCTGAGTATTCTAGAGCCTTGTTTGACTGACTGTGACCTTCATCCTTTGGTTGTTTGCCCGTTTCTATCGATTTTACATTCTAGCCCTAGGGCATCTAGGTGCTATTGTGCGTCGAGCCTCCCTTGGGAGTTTGTGGTTTCTATCTGTTCAGTGAACCTTGTGATTGCGTCTCGGCATTCGTTTAGTGGTTGTTTATCGTTTCATTGCGTTATTTGAGTGATTGGCTTCTTCTTCATTCGAATTCCGCCTTGTCTCGTTTTGGGCCTAGATTACATGGTTCATTTGAGTCTTTGAGGGTCTTTTGATTTGAGGGACTTTTTGTCAATTTGAGGTCTGATCGTGTGTTTGCATTGAGTGAAATTTGATTGTTTTTACTCTTTTGCTTTCGCTTCTCAAGTTGCTTCTTATTAGTTTTCACTTTGTTTAGTGCACTTTGCTCTTAAACATTGAAAAAAAATCTCTTTTGCTTTGATCAGTTAATGAAAATCGAATCTTTTCTGTGTCATTAGTGATTTGTAACTTTGAAAGAAAAGCGTTTAGTTTCCATTAGCTGCATTAGAGACGTTATTGGTTGTTGTCTGATCATTTTGTTATTGTGTGAAAAGCTCTTAACTCTCTTGTAATTAGCTTTCATCGAATGAAATGATATATTGTGGCATGTAGTGTGCATTTAGGAGATTTTGAGAACATAACACTCGCTAGGACTTGAAAACTGAAACATAATTGAAGATAAACATTAAAATTTATTCAATTTACACTAAGGCAGCGTTGAAACATTAACGAAATATTTAGAGGTCTAGGCTAGAGACGTGTTCCGGCGTCTTTAAACCTAGTAGCTGTCATTCGCCTCTTGGCTTTAGACAGCACTAGTACGGACTTGTGTTCCCCGTACCGTCGCGTATATAAAGGGAGACCCCACTAGGTTTCTATCCTTTATCCATAGGAAGCCGAGTCTGCCGCCCTATACCCGTGATACACCGGACATAGCATTCGGGGAGATTGCCTGCACGTACATTAAGTCCTTGGTTGATTTCTCTTTCATTTAAAAACCAAGGTGTATATTGCAGTTCACGGTTATTTGGTACACCCTTTGCCTAGCATTCTTGAGCAGTCATTTTGATCTTATCTGACTCCTTAAATTTGAAAAGATCACTAAGCGCTTGTCCTTTCACACTTGCTTCAAAACTGAAAGAGATAGAGTCATCTTTCATCTGTTTCTCGACTCTTAAAACATGAAACGATGAAGTTTCTAAGTTTCAATGTCGTAAAATAAATCACCCGCGATCACATGCCCTATTAGATCTCGCTTGTTGGCCGTTTGATTGTGTGCCTTGGTTTTTTAGCCCGTGTGTTGTGTTCGATCTTTTCCTTTCGTCATTACTGTCACAGTGGCGGAACCCTCAGTTTCGTCTACTGGTAGTCCATATACGGACGATTCATCAGAGGTCTCGCATTCCTTTGCTGAACATCAGCAGCCCATTGTTTTTGAGTTTCCCGACGGGGGACCGGTTCTGTCTGAGCTTCCCTTTGGAGGACTAGTTGAGTTCAATTGGCCCTTATCCGACCCTTGGTTCGGATTTGGAGTAGGGGAACATTTCCCTCCTCTTACATCGGGTTCGCCTTTTCTAGCTGCTGTTATTCCTCCTAGTCCTCGCCGTCTATTACGAGATCTAGCGGCAGGTTCAGATATGAGTGCATCCAACCATTCTCCTAGTGAGGAAATCCCCACGTCTGGTGAAGATTACCAGTTGTTCCCAGAAGACAACCCCGAATTATCTATCATGTCTTCGCCCGGTCCTTCACTACCAGCAAGGTATAGATCTCTGAGTTAGATTATGACCGCTGTCGCCTCTATTGGGATATCAACTCCTTCTACGAGGCCGATTATTCCTTCATTGGGGATGTCTCCTAGGACACCCATCATGTCATCCCCTCAGGTCACTTCTGTAGCCGTTAGGCCCACTTTCTGTGTCGCTGCATCTACACCTGCTGTTAGCACTCAGTTTGTAAGGACCACATCGCTTCCTGAAGACGTCTATATAGCATCTGCTATACCGGAGAACATATCTCCTGAGGAGTATCGATTGTCCTTACAACAATCAAACCCCGAGGTCGGACAATCCTCTCAAGATCCCAACCGCCCGTATTTTTCGCATTATGCACAGGACGGTACGCCCGTGTACATTTTTCCATATCAATACGATGAGTACGGGAATCCTTTACGTTTACTCGCTCCAGAGGCTCACCTTCATGCTCAAGGTTTTCCGTCTAACCAGGCTGGGCAGCCTTATAACTCGCAAGGACAACCTTCGAGCCAGCCTGGCTATCCTTATGACCCGCAAGGACAACCCTTACAAGGCTACCCTTCGGGCCAGCAAGGGCCATTATACGGTCCGCAAGGACAGTATTACAACCCTTCAGGTCAACCTATGCAGCCTCTCCCTGGAGTCCAACCTGGGCAACCTCAAGGACTTACAGGCCAACCGGGGTACCAACCAGGGCCGGTATATGGTCCTGGGGGGCAAGTCCAACCTTCCCAACCCATGCAACCTCAGTATCCTATTGGTCTGAATGTTGCACATCAGCCAGGATCATCTTATGGTCCTGCGACAGGTCAAACCGGTTACCAGCCACCACCTGGCTCCATTCCACCACTAGGCCAACCGGCCCATCCAGTACAACTTGGTGCTCCACAACAGCCAGGTCAACTTGCGCAACCGGCACAACCTGTCCAACCAGGCCAACTTGCACATCCTGTCAACCCTGCTCAACAGCCGATTTACTCGATGCCACAACCGAATCAACCGGTGCATCCTAATTATCGTGCTCAGTAGGGTCCCACCTATCAGCAGCCCGCTCAACCTCAAGGCGGTTACTACCCTCACGGTCAATCTCGACCGACTTATAATCCGCCCCAAGGTTCCCATTATTACATTCAACAACCCGGCTACACCTATACTCAGTAGCCAAATCCACAAACTGCTCAAACGGGACCAACATATAATCAGGGTCCATACTCTGGTTATCAACCCCCGTACACTGGTTACCAGCAACCGAATCAAACTGGTTATATGCCCTATACCCCCTATGGTCAGAATCCTTCGAGACAGAACCCATGGGGGCAAGGTTACACTCAACCAGCGTGGAGTACAGGTACCGGTTCGTATTGAGGGCCTGGTATGCCGTTCAATCCGCAATTGCCATTCTTGGCTACCTTGGAGTTACCAGACGTTTCTAAATTAACCAATGATCCGATTCTTCACAATCCTTATTGGCCTCCGGTTCCGACCAAGGTACTCGGCGACTGCCCTAAGTTTGAAGGTAAAGCTGGAGAAGACCCCCAAGCTCATGTAATGACTTACCATCTTTGGTGTTCGTCTAATTCTTGGGTCGATGATTCAATTCGGCTACGTTTCTTCCAATGCACTCTTACCGGTGTTGCCGCTAAGTGGTATATTGAATTACCCCGTGGCATCTTTCAGGATTTCAACACTTTAGCAATGACTTTTCTGACTCACTTTCAGTTGCCGGTTCGCTATGAAGCCGGGACGCATCTCTTGACTTCGTTGAAGCAGGATAAAGCCACCCACATATCCAATCATATTCATGAGTGGCGACGTCATCATATGCTGATCAAGTTTGATATACTTGATCAAATACTAACTCATTGGTTCACCACATCCTTCGTTAACAAAATCGCTCAAGATATTGCTATGGGGGCATGTGTGACTGAAGAACAGGCCATTGCACGTGCCCAGTATCTTGATCTGGTATACTCTCAGTCCGGCACGCTTTATGATATTTTGACTGATGCTCCACGCTCAGGAACCTCTAAAGCTCCACCTACCCCAGCGGTGGATGGTGTTATTGGTTCCGTGTCTCAAAATTCTCGAAAATCTTCAAATGGGAAGCAGAAGTCCAATTCTTCCAATAATTCTGCTCTTCCTGCCCCTCCAGATTCTGGCAAGACTGCGGAGGTCAACGCCGTTCAGGCTAATCCTATGGAAAAAACCTCCAAAGGAAAGAAGAAGGGCAAAGGAAAATCCAAACCCGACGCCCCAAAACCAGAGTCTGCTAAACCTCATACTGAGGACGGTTCTCAACATAAACCGAAGTACCCCTGCCTTATTTGTGAAGGAGATCATTATACCAAGGATTGTCCCCGACGATCTGATATTAGTCAACTTCTCAAAGGCTCCAAAGGGACTCTGGCAGTTCTTAAAGAACCGTTCCCATCACAGCAGACCTAGATGGTTGAACAGCCTTCACCATCTGCACCATTTGGGTCCCAGGTCTTTATGATGAATGGTGCTGCACCTGTCTCGATTGCTACGCGTTCGAAGGATTATGCTGGATCACGTTAGGCAGCTGGAAAGGAAGTTGTGGATGGCCCACCTCTTCCTCCTGTCTCTGGTCCTTTGGAAATTGAGAAGCCCACTGCTAAACCTGTTGTAAGGCCACCTTCTAAAGGTGTTCTACGAAGGTCTTCCTACAATCCAAATGCCCGTGCTGCTCAGCACTACAGTATTGTTGAGGATTTGGCTCAGGCGCCTTCTGCTATGTCTGCATTGGAAGTCCTTCAGAGTTGCCCTTCGCAACGGAAAGCTCTGTTATCTGCGATCGGTGGAATCGACCCCACTGATTCTAGTCTTCTCACCTTCGACCTAGAAAACTTTACCCCCCGACTTCCGCATCAAATTGCTCTTGTGATACAAGTCGGGATCAACAGTCTTAACATTCATAGGGCCGTTGTGGATGAAGGTGCTTCTACCTGTGTCATGTCGTCCGCCTGTTGGAAGGCCATTGGCTCTCCAGCGCTTTCATCATTTCCCAATGCCTTAGAGGCATTCGATGGCAGGGAATCAAAACCCCTGGGTGTTCTCGAGAGTTTGCCGATTACGTTACAGGGGAAGACAGTCAACGTAGAAGTAGAAGTGGTTGACGCCAAGCTTAACTACAATCTGCTTCTCGGCCGCAGTTGGACTCACGCCATGTTATGCGTGCCACCCACCCTCTTTCAACTTCTTAAGTTTCCTCATGAGGGCAAAATCGGTATTGTGGATCAGTTGTCTTTCTTCACCTCCACCTCTGAGAACACGTTCCTTACGTGGATCAGATCCCCAATCCCCCTGACAGAGTAGGACCCGGTCTTTTCAAGGACCCCGTCCTCATGGGTATTTTTCCAGCACCAGCACCGCACACCGTTCAAGTTAATATGATCTCTAGGTCTGACGACCCATGGATCATCCCTTCGCCTGAACAGGTGACTGATTTTGGAGAATCGATGCCCTTAACTCCAGTAGAGATTAATTACTGCGAAATCGTCGCTACATCCGATCCTCCCCCTTCTCAACATGCTCCCTCGAGCATGGCTCTAGATATCTATTCCCAATCCCCCTGGCTCGGCGAGGCCGACTCAGCTGATCCTCTTAAAGATATTTTTCCCTCTGACGAAGCCATTGTTGAAACAATGTCTCTTGAGGAGCTGCCTTGGAGCAATGGACATCATCGTTCCTCCTTCATGCCTAGCCTGGGGGCAATGTCAGATTGGCTAGAGCGTTTTGCATCTCAGGTTCCTTCTCCCCCTCTCCAGACGCCTATATTGACACATGAGGTCCTTTCGGAAGGAAACCTGAGCAACATTACTCAAACCACTCCGATCGACATCTAGGTCAAACCGGGGATAGTTGAGAACATACATGTGGGAGTAACTTGTTCTCCTGATGAGATACGAGTTTATACTGATCTTTTCCGTGAATTTAGAGACGTGTTCGCATGGTCCTATGAGGAAATGCCTGGGATTAATCCCAGCATAGTAGTGCACGAGATTCCTACCTATCCCGGTGCAAAACCCGTGTGCCAACGCCTACGCCCAGTACATCCTCGCAAAGCCGCTGCCATTAAAGCAGAAGTTGAAAAACTTCTGAACGTGGACTTCATTTACCCGATTCCCCTCACAGAATGGGTCTCAAATATTGTCCCTCTAGATAAGAAATAGGGTACTATAAGAGTATGTGTTGATTACCGTGATATTAATCGGGCCTGTTCTAAGGACAACTACCCCACTCCCTTCATAGATCAAATCATTGACGAATGTGCTGGGAGTGAGATTTATTCCCTAATGGATGGCTTTTCCGGGTATAATCAGATAAATATTTTACCTGTCGATCAACACAAGACTGCATTCATCTGTCCGTGGGGTACCTTTTCCTATAAAAAGCTCCCGTTCGGTTTGAAGAACGCTGGAGCTACTTTCCAGCGTGCTATGTCTTACGCATTCCACGACATACGCCATATCGTTCAGCCTTATCTGGACGATCTGCCAGCTCACTCAGCTCGGCGAGAGGACCATCCCGAACACCTCTGCCAAATTTTCCTTCGCTGTCGATGCTATAATATCCGGCTTAACCCTCACAAATGCGTCTTTTGCGTGGATTCTGGCCGTCTTTTGGGGTTTATAGTCTCCAAGGACGGGATTCGCCTCGACCCTCTAAAGGTCGAGGCTATTGTTAATTTCCCATCACCCTCCTCGTTACACCAATTGCAAAGTCTGCAGGGAAAAGCTAATTTCCTTCGACGCTTCATCTCGAACTACGCGGAAGTGGCCAAAGGATTCACACGTCTTTTAAAGCAACACGTTCCCTTTTGCTGGGACGAGATTGCTCAGCAATCCTTTGAGAAGCTTAAGACGTTACTTGTTAATGCTCCGTTGCTTCGTCCTCCAAACTATCACCGTGATTTCACTCTATATTTGGCCGCCGCGTTTAGCACCATAGCTATGGTTCTGGTGCAGGATGACGATGATGGCAATGAACACGTTGTTTATTATCTATCACGGAATCTTCTCGACACAGAAACACGTTACGCTCACGTCGAGAAATTGGCATTAGCCGTAGTGCAAGCTGTTCAGCGTTTTCGCCACTACATCCTGCTGCGTACAGTAACCGTGGTTTCGGATTGCAACCCCATGACGTACATTCTATCTCGACAATTACTGGGGGGAAAATACTCCAAATGGATCGTTATCCTTCAGGAGTTCGACTTAGAGTTTACCAATGCTAAGTCGACCAAATCACTAGTTTTTGCAGATCTCATTTGCTCCCTCCCGACAGACTCCACCCCATCTCACTCTGAGGAACATATCTCGAACAAAACCCTCCTCCTTATCAGTACTCGCGATCCATGGTACAACGACATTATTGTATATCTTCAAACATCAACGTTCCGGTCTGAGTTGACCAAGGATGCCCGACGTCGGATTCGGCATCAGTCTCAACCCTACCGTATTGTAGGAGATACTTTATACTGGGTTGGAGTAGATTCGGTGCTCCGCCAGTGCTTGACCCTGGAAGAGGCTGAAAGAGTCTTGAATGACTGTCACAGTGGCGCCTGTGGCGGTCACATGTCCGGATATGCTACCGCCCAGAAGATTCTGCGTGCGGGCTACTTCTGGCTGTCGATATTCAAAGACTGTATTGTTGCAGTCCGAAAATGTCATGCGTGCCAGGTTTTTCAGCGCAAGATGTGCGCGCCACCTCTCCCTCTGCATCCTGTCATTACTATCGGCCCCTTTGCAAAATGGGGCGTAGATTTCATGACATGTAACCCTCATTCGGCCAGGGGGCATGCATATATAATCGTCACTGTCGACTACTTTACTAAGTGGACCGAAGAGATGCCTACACTAGTCGCCGACGGTAAAACAGCTACCCAGTTTATTTTCAACCACATTATTGCACGTTTCGGGGTCCCTCAGGCCATTGTTACCGATCATGGCACTCATTTTCGAGATTATATGATGGCCGAGCTGACATCAAGATTGGGCTTACGACATGATAGCTCAACGCCATATTACCCCTAGGCAAATGGCCAGGTTGAGGCTGTGAACAAAGTTTTGGTCACAATGCTTCAACGGACAATTGGTATTCATAAGTCTAATTGGCATCTCCAATTGTTCTCAGCTCTATGGGCCTACCGGACGTCAGCAAAGAGTGCGACTGGATTCACACCATTCCAATTAGTGTATGGTCTGGAAGCGACTCTTCCGGTTGAATGCGAAATTCCTTCTTTAAAGTTGGCTGTGGAACTTTTGCCCGACACTTCTCCTGAAGAAGAGCGTCTCTTGTATTTGGAACGGCTGGATGAAACCCGTTGCTTGGCTGCTTTAGTCACTGAAGCACAGAAGAAGCGGGTCAAAGCCCACTTTGATCAATCTGTATCTCCGCGTTCCTTTATAGTAAAATGAGTATTGAAAAATGGGGCTTATGAGCTCATTGATTACGAAAGAGTTCCATTGGCGCAGCCTAGAAATGTGCTGTACCTTAAAAAATACTACGCTTGAGTTATTTTTTGGTGTGGTGTGTGTACATAGGTGTGTATATTCATTTGTGTGCATGTTTGGTGTGGTGTGCAATGTAAGCATCTTTCTGCTGATCGGGTCTTCCTGATTGTGTAGATGTCTATTACTCCGTTTGTGGGTTTCGTGGATGGTGCTTCCCGCAGTACCAGGAATCTATCCTCGGCCACCTGGCTAATCTATGATCCTGCTGGTGAGTTGGTTAATTTGCAAGGTGTGTGTCTAGGGACTACCACAAATAATGTCGCAGAGTATAGTGCTGTTTTAGAATTATTGATCGAGGCTGTTAACCTCAGCATTCGTGCATTACTTGTGTATCTGGACTCATAGCTTGTAGTATTACAACTTAATGGTCATTATTCAGTAAGAAACCCATCCATTTTACGTCTGTATCTACGTATCCGTTTACTAGAAAGAATTTTTGATTATATCACATATCAACACATACCCAGGCATATGAATACATTAACGGATGCAGTAGCTAATTTGGTTTTAGATAGACATTTGCGCAACTTATAAACAAAAAACATCATCACATGTAAAAAGATCCATCCAGAAATAGATATATTGATATATGTGTCGAATAGTTTGCAGTACATCACATAAAGTCAAAAAATATACATGTTTCTCTGATAAAAGCCGGAGACAACATGTCTCTCAAAAAATATGCATGAAAAAGCCCTGAATAGCTAATCAGCATGGTGCTCGTGGTAACACGCCACCGCGTGCACCAATCACCTCAGCAGTCTGTGAAGGCGACTAGGCACCCCCACAGTGTGTCGCTGGTAAGCTAATGGGACGTCTGCCAGCCGTGCATAGTCCAAGATTCCCCGGGCAATGCCCTCCAGGTTCTGGATCAGCTCGTTCCCTTCACCACCCTCAGCTTGAGGGTCATGTACGAGATGGGTCCTCCGCGCAATGGGCGACATGCCCGCGGGCCTCTCTGGGCCAACATCTGCATTCACATTAAATTATTGTTAGAACGGACATGTTTTACAAAAAAATCATAAATATATAAAAATCAAAAAGAGAATCATACCCAGCTCCTCCCCCTCCGAGAGCGGAAGATCGGGATCTCCGGTGAAATCGGTCCCAGCATAAGGCCAATCCTCAACCACGATCAGTTGACGCCGTAACCACCCAAAGAACTCGGGTCTCCAAGACATTTGTTGACCTCCCCCTGACCTGGGCATAAGCGCTGCCTAGCGAGCCATCCTTGGCTCCCTCGGTATCGGCTCGGCAACTATTACCCCTTGGCCTTGGAAAATGGGTAGTCGTTCTAGGATGAACGACACCAAAATGGAACCGTAGCCGAACTGCTTTAGTTTGGCTTGCTTGCATCTTGTTAGTTGCCTCTTGATATTGCTTGTCAGTGTTGTAGCCCAATCGAACAGTGTAGGATTCATACACTCGGAGGCTAGTATGAGTTGGGCTTTGGTTGCCTCATGTGGAGCTTGCGATCCTGCAGCTCGTGTAATGGTATGAAGCACTACCCTGAGTGCTAGGTCACGGATAGTGTGGATGACCACCTTCCCGCTTCCCGATCCTATTTGTGCCCCTGGGCACACTCTTGCCATTACCATCTCCATTTTCTCTCCAGAAGGTCTGCTGCCGGTTATGATTGGCACTGGACCTCTGCGCGACAATCCGGTTATAAAGTAGACATCGGAGACCTCAAGAGCTAATACTTGGTCTCGAAGTTTGAACACTTCCTCATTTTCATCCCATATGCTGACCAAGTACTATATCAGCTCAAGTTGAGCTCGTAAACATGGCGTAAGGAAGAATTTTTTGAGTCCACAGTTCCTAAGTGCATTCATACAGGCTTCGTTTTCCATAGCCATTTCATCTTTCTCCCCATGTTCCCTCTCCTTCCATTCGATAACCATTGTGCTCGAATATTTGCATTAACATGAGTAAAAATGCCTTGTTAGATCTCTGTTGCATTCGAAAATCCACATGGATAGCTCACATTTTGAAGACTTAAAGCGGAAAATTGCGTTGCGCCATTGTCGCGCCAGTTGGCGCGACCCCTTTGTGAGCAAATGTCCATTGGCGCGGGTCCGTGCCCGATACCCGCGCCAATGGAGCGAGCCCTAAAATTTTAAAAGGTTCCCCCCAGAGGTCTAATGCATAATGAAAACTTATAAAAAATGGATTAAAATGGAGCTTAAGGGAACGTCTTTTACCTGGAACAGACGAGGATCTGAGTGATGTCCCAGATCAGTCGCAATCACCGCCGCAAGTTTGCACACAAACAAACCACTGTTGCTCTCCAAGTGAGGTAAAAAGTAAAAGTAAATTTCTTTTACCATTTGGAGCCTATTTATAACTTTTTAAGTCAAAAATTAGGTTTTAAATGTCATTTTTCTCAGTATTTTAATATATTTTGTCGAAAAATGGATTTTACACTTGCCTTTATGTGCAGCGACAAGTTTTTACGCAACTTGAACGGTGATACGAGTTGTATTTTATACTTTTTCGGACTCGGTAAAAACACAAAAAAGTCATTTTTGGAGTCATCTTTCAGCTCTTTTCTGACTCTCTAAACATGAAAAGATTGCCGAGTCCCTTGTCGTTTCGATCTCGTTAAAGTGGACACGAAACGACATCTACCTAGTATATGTTTACCCCTTTTTCGGGCTAAGATAGATTACTTACGAAAAATGAATACCCTAGCCTATCGCGACTAGGAGGTTTTCTCAGACATAGTTTTCTACCTTTTCGGATCTGAGGAACTATCTACGAAAAGGGACCGTTGGAGTTTACTTTTCTGCCATCTTTTTGAACTCTCTAAACATGAAAAGACGTCGAGTTCTTCCTTTGTCAGACTTGTTAAACCCTGATGACATCGGATCCAGTCGTAATGACGATATTTGAGTTTCTCCTTCCTAGGGCTCGTTAAATGTACTAGGATGGATTCGTTTGAAGGATGGACTTATATGACAAGCATATGCTATCCCCTTCAAGCTTGTTTTCAAAAATAATTGGGGTACTCGCCAGAAATGGTGGGGAAAAATGGAACCAGCATCAATGTCGTGTCGGCAGTATGTCGCTCTTGAACATGGCACTTGTCTGCACTTGTGTCGGGTTGGGGACATCTCATCTCGTTTTCCACTTGCCTCCGTGGGTTTGGGTGATCCCTTTTGACCTCTCATTTGCTCTCTGCCTCGTCATCATGACCTTTGATCTTTTGATGTCAAATACTGCCAAATCCACTGCCGTGCCGCCGATATGTTCAAGAGAAGTTGACCTCTGCAAAATTTCAACCTTCCTCTGATTCTCATCTGATCTTGATTCATGAAGACATTATGTTCCTCTGTCTCGCGTCGATGATGTGGGAAACATTATGGCCCACCTTCGATCAAGGTCACTTCCTGTCGACTTCAGCTCGTTATCCAGGAAGTTGATCTAGAGACTCCCTTCTGGTACCTTGGAGCCTGCATGCCTCAATGGCAGGTTCTTCACGTTCGACGTGAGGTTTTCATCATTGGCCTCCGATCGAGTGATTCTACGGGTGTTCGATGCCAGCTCACTGATTCACATGTCGTAGATTGTACCTATAGTACCTTGAGGGCCATTGTCATTATTGGTGGTACCTCTCGCGTCTGTTAACAACTTTCATCATTGGCTGGTAATCAGGCGATGTTCTTGCATGTTCGACTTCAGCTCACTTATTCACATGTTTGAACTTGTACTTTGTTCGGATTGAGATGGAGCGCAAGACCCTGGATTTTGTCTGTTAGAATCCAGGCTGCGATTTTGTGGATTATTATGATTGGTTGCATGACTCAATGATTGGATGGCTGCGACCATGCCTGAGTCTATTTATCGATCCTTATTGGATGGCTGCGTCCATGCCTTGGATCTAGATTCTTGTATACTCTGTTATGGATGGCTGCGCCCATACCACGTATATATCATGTATTTGAGATATCAGTTGTACTTCTCTACGCAGGTTTTCCGACGACAGTGTTTTCAGTTGGACACGTTCTTGTAAAGAATTTCACCCCTCTCTCTTTCGGGCCTCATGCTTTAGGGGGCATCTGTTACACAACAATTTGTCACCGTCCCTGCAATTCCCCATCCCGCACATTGGAGGGCTTATTCCGTGACCTGTGAGCAGTGACATGATCTGAAAACACTTTCATGGCATTCCCCTAGACATGGACTTTTATTCCTTTGAAGACAACTCCTTGTGAAAAACCCTAAAAATGGCCTTTTTATCCTTGGCGCGACTAGCCAGTGTTATACCCGCGCCAATGGGGGAAATCCTCCAAATAGGGCGCGCCAATTGGCGCTCTGTCTCAGAGTCGCACTCGCGCCAGGCTTAATAAAGGGTGTTTTTAAAAAATAAATGGTGGAAGATTGACTCCAACAAACTCCTGAATTGGTCTCTAAATCGAGTTGGGAGGTTTGGCTCCAGTTCTCCATCTAGAAGAAGTAGTTTTCCACCTCTCATGGAAGCTTCCTTGAGGATAGGGCCA
Source organism: Pinus albicaulis (assembly GCA_034641835.2). Classification (NCBI taxonomy): domain Eukaryota; kingdom Viridiplantae; phylum Streptophyta; class Pinopsida; order Pinales; family Pinaceae; genus Pinus; species Pinus albicaulis. Next base: position 1,338,580,247 of record CM076584.1, on the reverse strand, counting down.
ATCCCATGATTGTAGGGATCCCAACTCCCCTTCCACCATCTATATAAGCTTGCCATTTTCCTTTGCAAGCTAGTATCCAAGAGCCTTCATAGCCTAAAGAATGCTGCAATTGTCCTCGTAGAGCCAAATCAATAACAAGGAGATTGACGATCGAAGGGAGAGGCTTGTCCCCATTCTCGACAAGCTTTACCGAGACTTATTCCGCTGATGACCCGCCGAAGGAAGGTTCAATGTTAGAGCCTGGTTGTATTTTCCTTTGTATGAATTAATGATAAGCGACTTTGGTTATGGTTCCACTCGTATTGTTCATTATGATCATGAGTTGTGTCTTCTCTGACTGATACATAATTGCATATATCGGGTTTTACGCCTATGTTTGTCGTGTTTCTTGTGTGTGCAGGTGTTCGATCGTGGCGAGCGAGAGGATTGTGATCTGCTGGAAGCAAGGAGACGGGAGCGCCATCTTCCCTACAAACAACAACGTTGGACTTGAGGTAGGTCTTCATCGCAAGTTGGTCTGTTGCAATTAAAAACTTGCACCTTAGCGTGGTACGATTGTTGCTAGACCTGGTCTGGGCTAGTAGGGATCGCCTCTGTCCGCAGAGGGGATTTACCTCTACAACAACCGTGTATGTGCAGAACAGGGTTCCTCATAATGCATTGGATAAGGTTACTCCTGAGAGTGTGTTCAGTGGCAACAAGCCTGAAGTGAGCCACTCTAGGATATTTGACAACATAGCGTACTGCCATGTACCCGATGAGAAGAGGAAGAAGTTGAATCAGACTGTTGAAAAAGGGTACCTTGTGGGATATAGCTAGAATGCGAAGGTTTACTGCATTTATATTCCCAAGAGTAGGAGGATAGTAATAAGACACGATGTGAAGTTCATGAAGGAGAGAGCCTTCAAGAAGTCCCACGAAATGTCTTCAGTTACGCAGTTTGAGGAGGATCCGTTGGTCCAGCCACAACAACCTACGGATGATGGCTCTAGTGCCTCTCCAAGGCACAAGGATCCTAAGGAAAGATTTTCCGAGGAAGTGCAAGAAGGAGAGCAGGTGAGTTCACCCACCACCAGTGGAAGGACGAGTAGAGAACTATAACAGACTTTGAGGGATGCTGAAGAGTTCGTTGGAGCTCCTAGAAATGAGAAGAGGGAATGCAGACACTCAGACAGGTACCAGGCATTGGTAGCACAGGTTGGAGAACCTTCTAGTTTTCAGGAGGCAGCTCAGCATCAGGTGTGGGTAGATACTATTGTGGAGGAGTACAGCGCCATCATGACGAATGATGTCTAGGAAGTAGTTCCTAGACCTCCGAAAAAGTCGGTTGTAGGTTTGAGATGGATCTACAAGATTAAATATGCTGCAGATGTCAGCATAGAGAAATCCAAAGCCAGGTTTGTGGTTAACGGGTACGCACAGAAGGAAGAGATCGACTATGAAGAAACCTTCACCCTTGTAGCTCAGTATACTTCAATCAGATCCGTCATCTCCCTTGCAATGTAGATGGGATGGGAAATTCACCAGATGGATGTCAAGACTACGTTCTTGAATGGGGTGTTAGAAGAGGAAGTGTACATAGAACAACCAGAGGGCTTTGAGTCGCATGAGCAAAAAACTCATGTGTGCAGGCTTAAGAAAGCCTTATATGGACTAAAGCAAGCCCCTAGAGCTTGGTATGGGCGAATTGACAACTACTTGCAGAAGATGGGATTTGTAAAGAGTGACAAAGATCCCAACCTCCACTATCTGAGAGTAGGGGATGAGCCTCTAATATTGGTGTTATATGTAGATGATCTGTTTTTGACTGGATCATCTAGGCTCATCAAAGACTGCAAGGAAAATTTGGCTACAAAATTCGACATGAAGTATCCAGGGCAGATGCACTATTTTCTGGGTTTGGAAGTTTGGCAACAAAAGGGAGAAATCTTCCTTGGGCAAGGAAGATATACTATAGAGATTCTGAAGAGATTTCCGATGGAGGACCGTAGACCCATGGCTACACTGTAGAAATTTCCTGTTTTCCCACCCCGGTTTTCAGTTTCACCTTATTTCTCCAAATAGTTAAATGCCCTTTCCCATATCCTTACATTCAACAAACTGGAAAATAAATTTTTGCTGAAAACACAAATTCTGGAAAATTTACAAAACGCTGGAAAATGCATAAATAAAAATCAGCAAGCTTAAAACAGCCATTCACACATTTTAACACAAATATTTTTGGTCAAGGTGACCCTGGAAAAACCCCCTACAATTTTTGGGGAAAACCAGTTTGAAAGCTCCTCCTTATTTCTGGAAAATGCTTTTACAGAGAGATGAAATATACAGGAAAAATTCCAGCAAATTAATTACAGACTTATCTGGTTTTCCGTGCTTGCCTCCGCCTTGGAAAACGTGCCAGAACAGCAAAATACTCAAAACAGAAATTTATTACAGCAAACTGCCTTTCTCGAAAACTATGTTGGCTGCCTTGAAAAACGTGCACAGCAACCTTGGAAATCGAGCCCTTTATTGATGTACTTTTCTTCAAAAACCGTGCTGCCTTTCTCCTTGAAAAATGTGCCACAAAACAACTGTACGAAATGCTGTCTCAGTTTTCGTGCTGCTGTACAGCCTTGATGCCTCAATATTCGTGCAGCCTCTTGCTGCCTCGAAAACCGTGCCCTCCTTGCTGCTGTACGGATTTGCTGAGTTTGCCTCTCCTTCACCTTCTCAAGCTCTCTTCAGAAAAAGTCTCCAGCTCTCCTTCTCCTCCTCTCTCAATCTGCTCATGAAAGAATGAATGACCTTTTCCCTCATTTTCCTCCTTTAACCTAACCCTAAGTGAATTTTGGGGAATCCTTAATCCAACGGCTGAAATAGATTGAGATATAGGGCTGAGATTAAATGCTCATTTAAATCTCACTTTCTATTTTTTAATTCAACCCACTTTAATAAAGACCCACTTAGTCATTTATTTCCAAAGTCACTTTTCCTTTCTAATTTTACATTGACTTTATTAAAGTCACTTTAAAATTAGACTTTAGTAACTTTATCACTTAAAGTCACTTTTTAATTAGATTTGACTTTATAACTTTATAAAGTCACTTTAGGAGAAAAATTAAATTCTTTTGGACACTTTTCCCTAGGCCAAAGATCAAAGCCTTAGGGAACCACCTGTCCTCCGGTAACCAAATTTCAACACTCCCTCTTACCGAGGAAGGTGTTCCTCACCACACCCATCTTGTCTCTGAAGTAGACATGCTTGCTCCGTGGTAAGGCTTTGGTAAGAATATCTGCAACCTGCTCATCAGTGGGAATATACTCAAGCTTCACAGCTCCCTTCTGAACATAGTCTCTAATGAAATGATATTTGATCCCGATATGCTTTGACCTGTCATGAAATACTGGATTCTCCGTGAGTTTAATGCAACTCTGATTATCACAGTAAATCACCGAAGGTCTCAACGGCTGACCAAATAAGCCAAACAACATCTTGCGAAGCCAGATGGCCTCACAACTAGCTAGACTGGCTGCCATATACTCTGCTTCCGCTGAACTCAATGCTACTGACTGCTGCTTCCGGCTGAACCATGACACCACTGCCGAACCCAACCCAAAACAGCACCCTGAAGTGCTCTTCCTATCAGAAGCACAACCTGCCCAATCAGAATCAGTGTAACCTGCCAATCTCACTCCATCCCCCTGCCTATAGTCCAGACCATAATCCACTGTCCCCTGCAAGTACCGCAAAAATGTGTTTTGCAGCCACCCAGTGAACCTTCCTAGGCTCACACATAAACTGACTCATCATGTTGACTGCAAAACAAATATCTGGTCTAGTGTTGACCAAATACATCAAGGAACCAATCAGCTGTCTGTACAATGTGGGATCCACCAACTCGGAATCCGAAGCATAGAGCTTCTTCCAGTTGGTGATCATCGGTGTCGACATGGGTTTACAATCCTCCATGTGGAATCTGCCAAGGATGTCCACAATATACTTCCCCTGCCCCAGGAAGAAATGCCCCTCCTCCTGCCACACCTCCAAACCCAAAAAGTAATGCATCAAGCCGATGTCCTTTATCTCAAACTCCGCCGCAAGATCTCTCTTGCAGTGCTCTATGAGTCTCTCTGCACCTGTAATGACTAAGTCATCCACATACAGCACCAGAATGAGAGGCTCCTCACCTATCACAATATAGAAAAGGTTCGGATCTGCCTCACTCTTTGTGAAACCCATCTTCTGCAAGTAAGTATCTATCCTGGAGTACCAAGCTCTGGGAGCTTGCTTCAGGCCATAAAGGGCCTTCTTCAGTCCGCACACATGGGACTCCTTCCCATGCACCTCAAAGCCCTGTGGCTGCTCAATGTACACCTCCTCCTGTATGAAGCCATTGAGAAATGCGGTCTTCACATCCATCTGGTGGATCTTCCAACCCATCTCTGCTGCTATCGATTTAATGGAGCGGATCGAAGTATATCGAGCCACGGGAGCGAAGGTCTCCTCATAATCAACTCCCTCTACCTGGGAGAACCCTCTAGCCACAAACCTCGCTTTGAATTTCTCAATGCTGCCATCTGCAACATGTTTTACCTTGTAAAGCCATTTGGAAGTAACCACGGATTTGCCCTTAGTCCTCGGCACCACCTCCCAAACATCATTCTTCATGATAGAAGAATACTCCTCCTGCATGGCCTCTCTCCAGACCTGTTGGCTAGCTGCTTCCTCATAGCTAGAAGGCTCAGAGTCAAGGATGCTGGTAGCCATTGCCATATAGCTACAAAACCTCTCAGGTGGTCTGCTCTCTCTAACTGGCCTCTTAGGCCCAACAACAGATGTGGCCTCTCTCAAGGTGTCCTGAAGCCACTTGGGCTTCCTCTTCCTTGAGCACAGTTCTCCCACTGGAGAATGAAACTCCTCCTCCTCATCGTCATTAGGAGCCTGAACTCCTCACTGTCTGTCTGCTGTCCTCCTGCCTGCACCTGAACTTGTAGATGCTGAAGTACCGTGTGAACTGTCCATCAGTGGAATCCCTAGTGAAATGCTCTGTGGACTGCTCTGCATGCTGCCCGAAGCACCACCCCTCTGACTCTGCAAGCCACTGCTCATTGACGGACTTGACATCGTCATAGATGTACCTCCGGATCCTCCTGATCCCCCTTGCATGGATCCTGTGGTGACTCGGTACAACTGCTGAGGGTACGAGCTGATCAGATACTCTAACTCCGTGACCTCTAAAGGCCCTATCCTCCTCGAACTTCACATCCCGCCTGACAACAACTTTCCTCTGCGCAGGAATGTAAATCCGAAAGGCCTTGGAGGTCTCACTGTAGCCCACAAAGATAGCCTTCTCTGCGGTGGGCTCTAGTTTGGTCCTCTTCTCCTTGGGTATGTAGGAGTATGTCATGCACCCAAAGATACGAAGATGACCCATATCAGGCTTCTTCCCAGAAAAAGCCTCCTCCGGAGTCATGGGCCCCAAGGCACGATGCGGACTCCTGTTCTGCAAGTAAACAGCTGTGTTGCAGGCCTCTGCCCACAAAAACAATGGCAACCCCTGATCATGTAACATGGCTTTGGCGGCCCCTCCGATGGATCTGTTCTTCCTCTCCGCAACCCCGTTCTGCTGGGGGTTGTAAGGAACAGTGAGCTCCCTCCTAATGCCTGCCTCCGCACAATAGTCAACAAACTCTCCAAGGGTGTACTCTCCTCCATTGTCCGACCTCGGGGACTTGATCTTCCGACCTGTCTGTGTCTCCACAAGAGCTCTGAACTCCTGAAACCGCTTGAAGACCTCACTCTTGGTCTTCAAGAAATAAATCCAGGTCCTCCTGGAGTGATCATCAATGAATAAAACATAGTACTAATATCCACTCAAGGAAACATGAGACATCCGATCGCTCACATCGGAATGAATCAAATCAAGTATCCCAGTCGCTCTGCTATCACTGCTGGGAAAAGGGGATTTGGCAAACTTGCCCATCGCACATCCTCTGCAAGTATCAAAGTGATCAGTACTGAAATCTGGCACACCTGTAGTGATCTCCCGCAAAGTCCTCAAGGCTCCATGATACATGTGCCCCATCTTGCGGTGCCAAATCTCACACAACTCAGAACTGCTAGCTCTGCTGTCGGTACTACTGCTCAATGCCAAAAGGGACTGAAATGCAAACTTGTACACCTTTGCATGGCGTACACCTATCACTCTAGCTGAATCAGCTGGAGTGCCCCTGGGATACATCAACACATGTCCTCCCCTTAATAGTATCTCATATCCTCTGTCCTCCAAAGCTGAGATGGATATGAGGTTCTTCCTCATCCCTGGCACATAAAGAACATCTGACACCTTCAAGGGAGGTTTAGACTCCCTCTGAAATGTTAGTGTTCCCACACCGACTGCTCTAACAACTCTGTCATCACCGAGTACTACCTCTATATCAGTGCCACTCTCTGAAAGCTCTGAGAAGTACTCACGGACTCCTGTCATATGACGTGAAGCCCCACTGTCCACATACCAGATACCCGAAGATGCTCCACTAATCGAGGGAAATGCATGCTCCCTCTGAACCTCTATGGCAGATGATCCCACACTAGAGGACTCACACGCAGTGAACCCAAACTCTCGGTCAAAACGATCTGCAAAGTCCTCAACCTCTGCTGAAGCTGCCATGCTCTAGTTCTTCCCCTTCTTCTTCTTCTTCTCCGGACACACAACTGCATAGTGTCCCATCTTCTGACAATTCCAACACTTCACCTTGGAATAGTCCTTCTGTGTGTTACCCTGTTTACCTTTACCTTTACCTTTGCCCCCACCATTACTTGTGGAAGTCTGTTTCTTCCCTTTGCCTTTCTTGCCTCCTGCCAACAGTGCTACATCCTCATCCTGCTCAACTGGCTTGGCTGCCCCAAGCTGACCTTTCCTGATCTCTATCTGAATGCAATCATCCCAAAACCTCTCCCATGTGGGAAGGGTCTCACGTGCACAAACCCCATCGGCAAAGTTCATCCATGAACTGGAGAGGCCATTCACTGCTATCCGCACCAACTCAGTGGGTGGAATGACCTCTCCAATTGCTGCCAACTCATCTCTCACATTAGTAATCTTTGTGAGATATCCAGCTGCACTATCAGTGTTACCCATCTTAATGGTTTTCAGCTTCTCCTTCAGGACCATTTTCCAGTTCTCATTGGTACTCTGGTAGAGATTGGACAATGCTGTCCACATCTCATGAGCATTTATCTTTCCTCTCACATGAGGAATGCAATGGTCTTTGATTCCGTCTAGGATCAGTCTCTTACCCTTGTTGTTCTTCCTATTATATGCTGCCAACTGAGTAGCATCAGTAGGCACATTAACAGGCTGCTGTGTGGTATGAACCATGATATCCCAGACTTCTGCCTCCTCAAAGATACTCTGCATTCTCTCCTTCCAAACGCTGTAATTGGTATGCCCATCCAACCTATCCTCCACCCTCAATCCCAATGACATCCTGCTGTCCTAAAAACTGAAAAATAACACTGCTGTAGTAGAGATAAAAATTCTGTTTGTGAAAAATCAGCTTGCTAGAATTTTCTAAGTGAAAAATCAGCAAACTGTATTTTTCTTCTTGCTGTCCCAAATTGCACTTTCAGCACTCAACCTCTGATACCATGTAGAAATTTCCTGTTTTCCCACCCCGGTTTTCAGTTTCACCTTATTTCTCCAAATAGTTAAATGCCCTTTCCCATATCCTTACATTCAACATACTGGAAAATAAATTTTTGCTGAAAACACATTCTGGAAAATTTACAAAATGCTGGAAAATGCAGAAATAAAAATCAGCAAGCTTAAAACAACCATTCACACATTTTAACACAGATATTTTTGGTCAAGGTGACCCTGGAAAAACCCCCTACAACTCTTGGGGAAAACCAGTTTGAAAGCTCCTTATTTCTGGAAAATGCTTTTACCGAGAGGTGAAATATACAGGAAAAATTCCAACAAATTAATTACAGACTTATCTGGTTTTCCGTGCTTACCTCCACCTTGGAAAACGTGCCAGAACAGCAAAATACTCAAAACAGAAATTTATTACAGCAAACTGCCTTTCTCGAAAACTGTGTTCGCTGCCTTGAAAAACGTGCCCGCAACCTTGGAAATCGAGCCCTTTATTGCTGTACCTTTCTTAAAAAACTGTGCTGCCTTTCTCCTCGAAAAACGTGCCACAAAACAGCTGTATGGACTGCTGTCTCGGTTTTCGTGCTGTTGTACGGCCTTGCTGCCTCGATATTCGTACAACCTCTTGCTGCCTCGAAAACCATGCCCTCCTTGCTGCTGTACGGATTTGCCGAGTTTGCCTCTCCTTCACCTTCTCAAGCTCTCTTCAGAAAAAAGTTTCCAGCTCTCCTTCTCCTCCTCTCTCAATCTGCTCATGAAAGAATGAATGACCTTTTCCCTCCTTTTCCTCCTTTAACCTAACCCTAAGTGACTTTTGGGGAATTCCTAAATCCAATCGCTGAAATAGATTGAGATCTAGGGCTGAGATTAAATGCTCATTTAAATCTCACTTTCTATTTTTTAATTCACCCCACTTTAATAAATACCCACTTAGTCATTTATTTCCAAAGTCACTTTTCCTTTCTAATTTTACATTGACTTTATTAAAGTCACTTTAAAATTAGAGTTTAGTAACTTTATCACTTAAAGTCACTTTTAAATTAGATTTGACTTTATAAAAATTATAGTTACTTTAGGAGAAAAATTAAATTCTTTTGGACACTTTTCCCTAGGCCAAAGATCAAAGCCTTAGGGAACCACCTGTCCTCCGGTAACCAAATTTCAACATACACCAATGATCGCAAACTGGAAGAAAATCGACACGTCCGAGGATGATGAGGCTGATCCTACCTTGTATAGGCAGCTAATAGGATCAATGATGTACCTGGTCAACACTAGACCAGACATCTGTTATGCCGTGAATACCATCAGTCAGTTCATGGTAGAACCAAGGAGGGCTCACTGGGCAACAACCATACATGTTCTTAGATACTTAAAGGGGATAGTCGAGTTTGGATTGAGGTACACCAAGGGAAATGAAATCCAGTTGAGTGGGTTCACTGATGAAGACTGGGCTGGAAGTCCAGTAGATTGGAAAAGTACCAGTGGGTACTGTTTCAATGCCGGATCAGGAATGACTTCCTCGTGCAGTAGGAAACATAAATCCATGGCGCTAAGCTCAATCGAGTCTGAATATATGGTAGCTGCACAACTTCGTGTGAGGCCATATGGCTTCGTAAGTTGCTCATGAAATTACTCAAGAAGAGGATGGAACCGACCAGAATTTTGTGCGATAATCAGAGTTGCATCAAGCTCTATGAAAATCCCGTGTTTCATGATTAGCCGAAGCACATTGACATCAAATGCCACTTCATCAGAGACTATGTCCAACAGGGAGCTGTACAGTTGAAGTACATTCCTACAGGGGAACATGTGGCAGATACCCTCATGAAAGATCTGGGTAAGATTGAGTTTTCAGTTTGCTTACTTCAGAGAAAAGATGGGGATGGTCAAGAATCCATTCCAGTAGAGGAATAGATAGAAATTCAGAGGAAGTTGCAGTACGGATGAGGCAATGACAGAGATGGTGTCATAGGCAGTAGTATAGAGGGCAGCAGCGCAGAAGACGGGGGGCAGCAACCGGGACATCAGCAGCACAGTAGATGCTTCAGGTCAGAGCAAATGTAGTTGGTATTTTGCTTGAACACTTTCCTCGCTAAGAGGGAGGGTTGATTTTGTAGCATTGGAAAGAGTTCCCAGTCTCATATTTTGTGAGGAGGCTTGGACATCTGTTTTCCATCTTGAAATTTTGTGTATTTGGGGTTGCATCAATTGTGCTCTAGCTCCCAAATTTTGTGGAGGGACTAGAGCACACTTGATCTACAAGACCCATAAATTGATTTGGGAAATTTCATCTGGTTTAGGAGATATTAAATTAATTAATTATTTTAATTAATTAAAATGAACTTAAATAATTAAAGTGAATTTAATTAAACATGTGATGAAATTGTCTTAAGTCACATGGATCAAGCTTTCTTTTAATCCTAGCCATTGATTCAAGATCTGATCATGGCCGTTGGTTTCCCAATGAGAAAAGTATAAAGGAAAGGCTTGGAGTCATTTGTAAAGACACACAGAGGCGGAGCACTGAAGCTAAGCTGAGATTTTAGGGCGGGTTTGCTAAGAATTCTCAGAAGTGTTTCAGCTGCAGGAGGGGAATTTAGGCCAACGGGATGATCTGATCTTGGGGTCTAGAATCAACAAGAGGCAGAGATCAACTCAGAGAGGCAACGCAGAGAAGCAGGAGAGCAGCAACAGAGAGGGCAGCAGCTGTGCTATGCAGGTGTTGCGCAGTCCCTCAAGGACAATGTGATTTTCAGCTGGAAGCCCTCAGGGGTTACGCAAAGACCCTAAGGGGCAGCGTAAGGACTGCGTCACCCAGTCTAGGGTAGCACAACCCTTTCCGGAGTAGTTTTGAGGGACGCAGAGGCTTCAGAGGCTAACGCAGAGGCTTTAGGGACAACACTGGGGTTTCTAGGCCTTAATTTTGGCCGAGTCTTGTAAATCTTGTTTGAGGGTGTGGATCAATCATTATTTTGGCTTTAGAACAGCCAGTGAGCTGTAGATCTATTATTTCTCTGTCGGGTTTTCCAGATGTGGAACCCAGATTTGTTGTATTCGAAAAAATTCTTAATAATAAAACCCTCCAGCAGCCGGAAGACCGGTTTTCCCGCATTGGGTTTTTCCGAGGACTATTTGTCCAGAAAATACCTGTGTCACTTTGTCTATGTGTGCATGTACTTGTTCTAGATCTGAATTGGTGAAGATCTGTTATGTGTTTTGCTTCGATTTTAATCTAAATTTATTCAGTTGATAACTTATCTAAGTAGGAGGAGAATAACCAGATTAACAGTAAAGATTTCTGCATAAAGTGTAATTAATTATCTTAATGTGGTCCCTAAGTCCAAACTTAGGGAAATTAAATAATTAAAGGGTATTAATAAAACATAGTGAGAATCTTCTAGAAAACGAAGATCAAGTCAGGTTTTAATCTTAGCTATTGATTAGAGATCTAATCTGGGCCGTTGATTCATCAACGAGAAGATTATAAGAGAAGGTTTGAGGGTCATTTGGAAAGTAAGTTGGGCACACACTCTGTACTCGAAGGAAATCGATTACAAAGGAATAGAATTCGATTTCAGAAGGAGAGTTGCAGAGGCAGAAGAAGGTAGGGGAAGCCAGTAGATGTAGAGAAAGGAAAAAGAGGACGCAGAGGGCCACAGAGGACAATGCTGAGTCCCCACACAGAGTGACGTAGTCCAACATAGGGACTGCACAGAATATCACACAATGTGACGCAGAGGGAGCTAGGGTGTATTCCGGGTGTCAGAAACTCTCCCAAAGGATTTTGGGAATTTATCTCAGGTGTATTCTAGAAGTCTGCTCGTCCAATTCTTGTAAAAGATTTTCCTTGCTGAAGAATAATACAAACCCTCATTTGCTGCACTTGTTTTCCCGCATTAGGTTTTTCTGGAGACAATTGTCCAAAAACAACTGTGTTCATGTGATTGTTTCTATTGTGTTATATGTGTTATGTTCTATATTCTGCTTATGGTTAAGTGAATACTGCAGTTGTGTTTATTTCAGAATTTACTGGAAAAAAATCTGTAAATAACTTATCATAAATAAGTAGGTGAAATAAATCTATCACTGAAGTAGTGTTTCAGTTTGAAAATTTCACACGCTGCTACTGCTGCTGCCCCTCTTGGTTATTCTCCTGATTTCTTCCCTGATGAAGGATTGCCCACATGTCCTCCCAGTTTGGAAGTTGTGCTCTGCCCAAAATACTTTGGACAATGGTCTCCCAATCATTGGTGACTGCATTAAGGGCAGTCCTCACCAAGAGACCGTCATCAGGAGTTTCACCCATTGCAACTAGTTGATCTCAGATAGCCTTCAATCTAAAGAGGAAAGGATCAATCTCTTCTTCCTTGTGCATCGCAAACAGTCGCATCTGATTCTCCAGAAGCATCTTCCTCTAGATGGAGCTACCTTGATACAACGTTTCTAGTGCCTACCACATTTCATTTGTCGTCTTCTTCTCGGAAACATGTGGACCATGTGATCCTTCACCCCATCCATGATCAAGCGCTTAGCCCACGCCTGATTTTCCTCATACTTCTTTAAAGGATCAGCATCGACCGGAACGACCATAACCCTCTCGACATGGTCTTTGATACTATACTCGTCAAGGACTGGCAAGATCCTGGCTTTCGAGATGACAAGGTTAGACACACCATCCAACCTGTCCCGATCTCTCAATCCGTGCGAGGTCATCTCTGCTTAAAAATGTCGAAGCGAAAAGCTCTTCACCCTTCTATTGGTGCTACTCTTAGCATGAGACTGGATCTGGGTTTCTTGGCGATAGAAACCCTCTAGAGACTATGCTCCCTCTGACTAGTGATTTCCCTCCCGAAAATCCTCCACAAACTTTGTTGAATCAACCCTCTACGATCACTTTACGGATCGAATCTCAGATTTCTTGGCTAGAAAATTTGCTGAGGAATTGTTCCCCCTTACTTTGTCAACCCTGCTAGACACTGTTCTACACCGGCAGAAACAATGCCCCACTAGCAACTTCGAAGATCAAAAACTGCACTTCTAGCCACAACAACCGGTACAACGTTACTCCCTCTTGGGTCCGCGTCAGACTCTGTGTCGGCTCCGCGTCACCCTTGTTGGGTCTGCGCTGCCTTTTTCTGGATCTCTGAGCTTCAACTGCCCTCCTGCAACAAAATATCTTCAGCTCTTTGCTGATGGCTTCAACTTGATCTGCAATAGCTCTAATACCATGTGAAAAATTCTGAACCTAAGTTACAAAAACCCTACTGCTATTTTCTGATTTACTCCTCTACTTGTTTGATTTAAATAACAAGTTATTTTCCTGAATTATTCAGTAAAAACATCAAAGTAAATACTACTGCAACCTACACATACATACAAATCATTTATTGAAGCATAACGCACACATGACAAAGGACAATTTTTTTTTTGGACAATGTCACCGGAAAAACCCAATGTGGGAAAATCGGTGCAACAATTCTTAGAGGGTTTCTTTATCAAGAAGAATATCTGAATACAATCAAGGGCACTAATAGTGATTTGCCCAACAGAGAAATCACGACAAATGTACCTCTGTCACTCGGAGACATAAAATATGGCTGATTCAGATGAGGCTTCACACCTTCTGAATTGCTGAATACGAGCCATTTTTGGCCAATTGGAAATCCAAATGCTGCCTCTCCCGGCACTGCATTAGCTATGCGTAGCTGCTAGAGCCTCTACACAGCCTCTGCGTAACACAAGCTGCTCTTGCGTCACCCCTATGAGCTCAGCGCTGCCTCTGCGTCACCCTGAAGGCCTTGCATCAACCTCTGCACTGCCTCTGCGTGCGCCTGGCTGGGCTGTGTCCCTCCTACTGGGCTCTGCGCTGCCTGGTATGGATCTACCTCTCTGCCTATGTATTCTTGGCCTCAAATTTGAATAATCCCTCGCCGATCTACCCCTCACTAGCATTGCAAGCTCACACGAAAATTCTCAACAAACCGCACCCTAGAATTTCGACTTAGCTCAAGTGCTACCACTTTGTGTGTCTTCTCCAGCTGACCCCAAGCCTTCCTTTAATACTTTTCTCGTTGAACAATCAACGACCGTGATCTAATCTCTAATCAACAACTAAAATTAGAAAATACTTGATCCTCGTTACTTAAAACATTCTCAGCCACATGTTTAAATTAATTCCCTTTAATTATTTAAATTCCCTAAGTTAGACTTAGGGTCTCCATTAAAATAATTAATTATTGGAATAACTTAGGCTCTAGGTGGAATTTCTCCAAACGATTTCTGGGTCTTGGAGATCTCATGTGTCCTAGCCCCTCCACAAATTTTCGGAGTTAGAGCACATCCGATGCTACCCAAAAATCAACATCCCCCTCAACAATACTAGCCTCCCATCAAGCCCTTTGAACTCCATCTCCAACTGCTTCCAATCAGTGGTGAGCTTTTTTTATTTTTGCAACATCGGAAAGTGATATAATTCTCAAATTTGGTGAGGAGGCTTAGACACCAGTATTCCAAAGAACCTAGAAATCGTTTGTGGAAATTTCACTCAATTCATGTTTTATTAAAATAATTAATTATTTTAATGGAAACCCTAAGTCTAAACTTAAGGAAATTAAATAATTAATGGGTATTAATAAAACAGAGTGTGAATCTTCTAGAGAATGAAGATCAAGTCAAGTTTTAATCTTAGCCATTGATTAAACTTCTAATTTGGGTCGTTGATTCTTCAATGAGAAGATTATAAAAGAAGGCTTGAGGGTCATTTGTAAAGTAAGCTGGGCAAGCGTTGAGTAACCTGAAGGAAGTCGATTATGAAGGAATAGAATTCGATTTCAGAGGGATAAATGCAAGGGTGGAGGAAGTAGAGGGAATCAACAGTGTCAGGGCACGAGGGAAGGACAAAAAGAAGCAAAAAGATGGCACTCAGGAGTAACGCAGAGGCCTCACGCAGTAGTGACACAGGCTTATGCTAGCTCTGCGCAGAGAGGTACACAGGAGGTACGCAGAGTGACGTAGGGAGGGCCAATGAATCCCTTAGGTGTTAGAAATTCTTCGGATGACCGAAGAAGAATTATCTCAGGTGTATCTTGAGAAGATTTCTCAATTATTTCTGCTAGAATTTCCTTGTAAAGATTTCACTACTAAAGATTAATATATAAACCCTCATTTGCTGCACCGGTTTTCCCACATTGGGTTTTTTCAGGGACAATTGTCCAAAAATAACTGTCTCTATGTGATTGATTCCTATGCTTGTATTTTATATCGTTTTGTTCTCTGCATATACTTAAGTAATTATGCAGTAGTGTTTATTTCACTATTTATTGAAAAAATTCTGTAAATAACTTATAGGAAGAAGAAGTAGGAGAAATAAATCTATCACTACAGTAGTATTTCGAATTGAAATTTTCACATGGTATGAGAGTCTGAGATGAGTAACAAGAGTGGAGAACCTGCAATAGAACAAAGTGTGAAAGTTACAAAATAGAAACCCTACTGCAGTGTCTAGATCTACTTCGCCTACTTGTTTGATTAACTTAACAAGTTATTTAACTGAAGTATTCAGAAAAACACTAAAGTAGACACAAACTGCAACCTACACATCTACAGATCATTTACTAAAGAATACGCACATGTGACAAGATTACACACGATTTTTCGGACAAATGTCCCTGGAAAAACCGAATGCGGGAAAACCAGTGCAGCAACTCTAAAGGGTTTTATTATTATGTAGAATCTGAATACAACATTCTGGGCACCATAAATGGTTCGACCTACAGAGAAACTACATGACAGTTAGCACCTTTCACTCGGAGACAAAAATTATAGCTGTATCACACCCTCAATCGAGATTTACAGATCACGAGCCCCTTTTGGCCCACTGGAACCTTCAACGTTGCCTCTGCAGCTCTGCGTCAGCCCTCACTGGCCAGTGTCCCCACTGCGTCACCCTCACTGGTGCTGCATTGCCTCTCTGCTGCCCTGGCTAGGCCTGCGTCACCCCGACTAGTGTTGCATTGCCCCTGTGCTGTGTTGGCTGGGTCTACGTCACCCTGGATGGGCTTACACAGCCTCTGCATTGTCCTCTGTGTGGTGCTGGTTGAACTGCATTCTCTTGGCTGGCTCTGTGCTGTCTGGTACTCACTGCCTTTCTGCTGCTGTATTCTCGGCCTTGGATGAGATCATCCCTTGCTAATCTCTGCCCCTCACTGCACTGCAAACTCGCTTCGAATTTCTCAGCAGATCTCGCCCCAAAAATTCCACTTAGCTTCAGTGCTCTGCCTGCGTGTGTGTGTCCTCCAACTGACCCCAAGCCTTTCTCTTATACTTTTCTCATTGGAAAACCAACGAGTGTGATCTAATCTCTAATCAACGACTCAGATTAAAAGATTGCTTGATCCACGTCACTTAGAACATTTCATCATGTGTTTAATTAATTCACTTAAATTTTTCTAATTCCCTAAGTTAAACTTAGGGTCCTCATTAAAAAAAATTAATTATTTGAATAAATTCAACACCAGATGAAATTTCTCCAAACGCTTTCTAGGTTTTGGAGATTTCGTGTGTCTTAGCCCCTCCACAAAGTTTCAGAGCTAGAGCACACCCAATGCTACCCCAAAATCTCAACACTCCCTCTTAGCGAGGAATATGCTCTAGCAATACATCCACACCAAAGTCTTGCCTGATCTCGGCATCGGTCTCTGCGTTGCTGATGCTTGGCCTGTTGCCCTCCATCCACTATACTGTTGCCCATGTCACTGCCACTGACATTGCCACTTCTGTACTGCAGCTCCCTCTCAAATTGTTGCATCATGCTGCCCCATAGCACTACCACTGCTAATTGATGCACTACAACTTAGTTGCTAAGAAGTAAGCAACTGAAGGACCATCACCCAATTACTGACATACAAGTCAGTTGGGCTGCAACTTATCACTGAAGCTCCCTTGGCTGCTGTGCTATGTTGTATCCTTGAAGCCACTGCGCTACTGTTGCTTTACACTGCGTAAGCACTACCCCTTTGCGCTACTGAACACCCATCAACCTCTGTGTTGTTTCTTCTATGCTGTCGCTGCCTCTGCACGGCGCTGCTCCCATCTACAACGTCCCAGCTCTACCCTCTGCTTCATTATGATCTTCTGCACCCACTGCTCCACTCGTCTCGCTATTGTCTTAAGGCTCTCGTAGCTTGTATGTGATCCAAGAGTTTGGGCGCCTCAAGGATCCTGCCTTCCATCTGTATCTTCTCTACAGATCAATATCACTCCACTTCCGTGGTTCATGAGCACTCGTGGCTACGCCATCGTCCTATCATCTTCCCCTTTTGCTGCTATTGCTTTGGAATTAGAAGATCCCTTGTCCTTCTTCTTAGGACAATTGCTGGCAAAGTGTCCAAACGCACCACAATTGAAGCACTAGACCTTAGATAGGTCCTTCTTCTTCTTCCCTTGCTGCCTCTGTCCCTTTCATGCAAGGGCTGCATCCTCCTCCTCCTATTTCTTTACTTTGACCCCACTACCGCTACTTTGCCTTTTCGTAAATCTCCTGATTTCCTCTTGACGAAGGATTGCCTACATGTTTGCCCAGGATGGTAACGCTACCCTGCCCAAGATGCTTTGGACAAACTTTTCCCATTCATCAGTGACTGCATTCAGGGCAATCTTCACCAAGAGCCCTTCATCCGGAGTCATACCCATGGCAATCAGTTGGTCCCGGATAGTCTGAAGTCTAAAGAGGAAGGGATCGATTTCCTCACCCTTTTGCTTTTCTTCCAGGTAATATGTGGAACCACATGATCCTTGACTCCATCCATTGTCAAGCGCTTAGCCCGCGCCTGATTCTCATTGAATTTCTTCAGGGGATCTGCATCGATAGGCACAACTAGGACATTTTTAGCATGGTCCTTGATGTCGTACTCATCCATAACTGTCAAGATCCTGGCCCTCCAGATAACAAAGTTGGACAAACTGTCCAACCTATCCCAATCTCTTAGTCCATGAGAAACCATCTCTGCTCAAATCTGTCAGAACAGGTACTCCTCTCCCTCTTCTTGCTGCAACACTCAACATAAAAGTGGATCTGGGTTTCTTGGCGATAGAAACCCTCTATAGTAATTGCTCCCTCTGACAATTGATTTCTCTCCTGGAAATCCTCTGCCAAAACAACTAAAACAGTCCTTTACAATCACCCCCCTGATCGAATCTCGGATCTATTTGGCACAAATCTACTGAGCGACTGTTCTCCTCCCGCTCTTGTCACCTTTGCTAGGCATTGTTCTGCACCAATAGAACCTATGCCACACCAACGACTTTTGAAGATCAGAAGCTCTGCTTCCAGACCTTGGCAAACTGCAAAACAATTTCCACACGGACTGCGTCCCTCTAGTTAGCCTCTACGTGAGTAGACTGGTTCAGCGCAGGCTGCTCCTGCGTCACTCCAGAAGGCTCTGTGCTGCCTTTGCATTAGCCTCTGCGTGGCCTCTGCGTCAGCCTGGCTGGGCTATGTCCCTCCTGGTGCTGCGCTACCCTCTTCTGGAACTCTGCTGCTTTAGCTGCCCTCTCCGCAGCAATTTTCTTCAGTCGCTCTGTTGGTGGATCAGCTTGATCTGCAATGCATTGATACCATGTGAAAGTTTCAAAACATAAACCCTACTGCAGTATCTAGATCTACTTCGCCTACTTGTTTGATTAACTTAACAAATTATTTAACTGAAGTATTCATAAAAACAATAAAGCAGACACAAACTGCAGCCTACATATCTACATATCATTTACTGAACAATACGCACATGTGACAAGATTACACACGATTTTTCGAACCAATGTCCCCAGAAAAACCCAATGAGGGAAAACCATTTTGGAAATACTGAGAGGGGGGGGGGGTGGATCAATATTTCTTATCAATTAGCACTTTTAAATCTTTTCAGAGCATTAGCTAATCTTCAATTATTCTTGATGTTTATCCATTAACAATAGTAAACAACAAAACACAACAGGCACACGAATTTTAGGTGGAAAACCCACTCCGGGACAAAAACCACCGAACGCTTTTCTAATAAATTCTTTAATCTTCAACCCCAGCTGAAATGAAAGGTACAACTTTCTAGAATTCTAGAAAAACATTCTTCTCCAGCTCCCACTGGAAGGACGCTCCAATGCCCTGGTATCTTTAGTAGTCAACTGAATAGATGCCCTGACACCCTAAACCAACCTACCACCATGAAGTGTTCATAGGCTCCAACCTGTAGGTGATTTCATGCACCAACCTAGCACCTCCCTGCCACCCTATAATGATCAGAAATAAGACAAGAGTGTGGACTCCCGTACTAGGGACAATGATCCATGATATAATATGATTCACCATGATTTTCTTGAACCAGACCAATCACCCAATCACACTATGACCTGCAACCCAACCATAACATTATCCAACAATGACACTTATACCTTCCAACAATGCCTCTCCAACTCTAGGCAGATTGACTCTATTACAATAATGACTCTTTTACAATTTTACAATGATGATTTTTACAATACTGACTTTTGACACGACCTGATACTTGACTTGACACTGCTTCTTTGAACACTAGTAGCTGTTGAGGTATTGTTGTGCTTGTTTCAAGTAATGGTACTTTGGCGTTGCATTGTCCTTTTAGTATGTGTCTGAGTTGTTCTATTGTGTCCTCCTTCCTGCACATGCATTAATGAACAAGACCCAAACCAATATACAAACAAAATACTTACACTGTCCTGCAAACCAATTTTCAGAGAAATATTCAAAATTCAAATGTAAATACGTTCAAAATTTATGAACAAAACCCAATCAAACATACATACAAAATACTTACACTGTCCTACAAAAACACATGTCAGAGATGATATTCAAATTAAAATTCAAACACTAATCATACATACCTTGTTGTAGTAGACTTACCCTTGACTATTGATGTGTTGTCCTTACTGTAGTGATCTATGAATGCATATTTTTTCTTGCCTTCTAGAAGCTTGATATTGAATCTGATGTATCTATGTAATTTCGGATCTCCAAGGCCTGAAATTGTGCCCTGTAGTAGCCGTCTGAGTCCTCTTTCCAATCCCGCAAGTCTAATCAATATTGGATTCTTCAAGAAATAGTTATGCCCAATCTCCTACAATGATTTGATTATAGACTGGTTCAACAGAGCGAACTTGTACGAAGTGCCACGTGTCACTGTTTCAACCTTCGGTCCTGAAAACGATATCCAACAAACTACAATCCATCCTCTTTCTATCACTTTTTACGAAATTTTCCCAAGGTCACCTGTTTGACATGAAATTCGGGAGCCTGCAAAAGCCCTAACTTCCTCAGATCATATCTCTAAAAATATAGCGAACCAATATCTGAAATTTGGTCACGCGCTTCATCAGGATTTCGGCTCAAATGGGTTTTTTATTCAGCATCTAAAGCTTCGCAGAAAAAATTTTATAGCGAAAATGCCACGATGACCTGTTTTAAGTAGCGCAATCCTTGCATTAGGAGGATATGAGGGTCACAATTTATATAAATGCTAAGGTTGAGAGGGTCTTCAACAAGTAAGCATTGGAGGGATTTTAGGAGTTTAAACAATTATTAATTATTGACCATTCAATGACCACAACCAATGATTAGTGTCATGCCACAACCCCATGGGGTTTTAGCCCACTAACTGGGGTTACTAACTTCAAACGCGAATATCTCTCAAACTGTGAAGAATTATGTGGTGTTCCATATATCAACTAAACATCTCGACAAGTAGAAACCATCCAAAATATCCTTGAATTGGAATAGAGTAAGTTGTCAAGTCAAACTTCCCATGTAAGATCGGGGTAGCCCCTGGTGCTGCTTGGGTTGACATCAATGACAACCACTGATCAACAATCTCCCCCTCTGGCATTGATGGAAACAAAAGTACTCCCCCTGCGATCATGACACCTCTTTCTACAACATTCTCTCCCCCTTTGTCATCACTGGCAAAGGGTAACTCACCCTGACAAACGTCATTCTGCGGACATGTACACACCTCAACTCCCCTTTTTTACTTAGTTAGATAAGAGAAAGAGTCCAATGAGAACTTGGGAGAATCCCAAGCTTTAGGCAAAGATACTCAAATGCTTCATGAGGTAATGGTTTAATAATGATGTCAGCAAATTGTTCCTTTGTGCCAACATATTCAAGCTTGATATTCTTTCTGGTGACTCTCTCTAACGAAATGATATTTGATCAGAATGTGCTTTGTTTTGGAATGCATCACAGGATTCTTGAAGATACTGATGGCATTGGTGTTATTGCATAAGATGGGAATAGGCTCATCAAACTTGACTTGAAGATCTTGCAAAGTTTACTTCATCCAGAGAACTTGAGTACAATAAGCTGCTGTCGCAATATATTCTGCTTCTGATATGGATAACGAGATTGAAGACTGCTTTTTACTTAACCATGAAACAAGGCAACCACCTAGATAGAATGCTGCTCCACTGGTACTCTTTCGATCATCAACGCTTCCTGCCCAATCTGCATCTGTATAAGCTGGGATAACTAGATTATTTCCTTTGGCATACCATAAACCATATTTTGTTGTGCCCTTAAGATATCGGAGAATTATTTTGATGACAATAATATGAGATTCATTTGGTGCTGCTTGGAATCTTGCTACTTGTCCAACTGCCTGCATTACGTCTGACCGAGAAGTTGTCACATATAGAAGACTGCCAATCATAGATCTATACAACTTCTGGCCCACATCCCTTGACAAATCTTCCAAACTTAACTTGCAACTTGTTACCATTGGGGTAAGGACAGGCTTGCAATCTTCCATCTTGAATTTCTTGAGCATTTCCTTGATGTACTTGGTTTGATATATAAATATTCCTTTATCCTGTTGAGATATCTGAAGCCCTAAAAAGTATGTCATCTCGCCAAGTAGAGACATTTCAAACTCACTTTGCATCTTTGTGGCAAAGTTTTTACTTAATTTGTCATCATTGATTCCAAAAATTATATCGTCTACATATACCTCGATAATTGTTAGGTTATCTTGATCCACTTTCACATAGAGATTGTTATCGACACTTCCTTTCTTGAATCCTTGTTGATGTAGATATCCATCAAGATGAGCATTGTGAAAAATCCTAAATCTAGATTCTTACTGCAACAAATCTGAATTACTTCTATTATTTTTCATAATTATTTCATTACAGGAAATATCGAAGTAATTACTGAAGCAGTCTACACAAATAATGCTGCGGAATAAATCTAAGTGTTGAAACAAACTGAACAAAATACAATGAAAAACATCCACATTTGACACAATTATTTTTGGATTAAGTCCCCGGAAAAACCCAACTTGGGAAAACAAGTGCAGCAATCTGAGCGTTTTGTATTATTAAGCAGCAAAATATTGAGTACAACTAGGGTGCCAATATCCGACTCACCCTTCAGAGAAAATCCCGGAAACAGAAGAAATGTGAGGTATACCTCACTCTGCAAATCCCCGACCGATCTAAACAACACTGGTGAAGCCCCTCTCTGCCTCTGCGTGATGCCTACGCTGCAACTGCCTAAGCCTGCGTGGGCAAACTCTGGAACTGCGTCACCTCTCCTCTGCAAAGATCAAGCTGATTAGATACTGAGTTTTGGCCCTCCTGGCTCAGAAACCCCAGCTTCTAACTATCTCTGGACTGATCACAAAAGGCACTGCATCAATTCTACATGGTTCCCTTCAGGAACTGTGTCACCCCTTCAGGTGAATGCGCTGCCTCTGCATCACTGCTGCCTCTCTCTGAAACGTAGTCCTGGACCTCCTGACCAGTTACTGCATCTGACCCTCTCTGAAACTGATCACTAGATCGAAATCACTTAGCCAACCCTACCCTAGAGATTCGATCTTGATCAAAAGCTGTGTCTCTCTCACAAGCTCGAAAATGCCAAATGCTTAATGTGCTCAATGTGTTTTCCATAGGCCCCTCACCCTCCTTATATGCTTCCGTTGACCCTTCAACGATCAAGATTAAAACATAATCAAGGGCCAAGGTTAACTTGGAGGTGATCCATGACTTTATCTAGAAGATTCACACTTAGTTTAATTAATACCCTTTAATTAATCATTTTTCCTAAGTTTAGACTTAGGAAAACATTAAAAAACGATGAATTATTTTAATTAAACCATCTTTAAGTGGAATTTTCCAAAACCATTTCTGGGTAATATGGAGTACATGAGCCGTAGCCTATATACAACGTTACAAGGCTAGAGCACATCTGATGCTACCATAAATCAACACTCCCTCTTAGCGAGAAAAATGATCTAGCCAGACAACTCAATGTGCTGCTCTGACTTTTGGAACATCTGCTGTTGTGCTGTTGATGCTGCTCACCAACACTGCACAGAAAATGCTGCATCTGTACTGCTGCTGCCAACTGCTACTATACTGCAACTCCCTTTGAATTCTGCAACCCTGTTGCTGAACTGCATGAGCATTGCTTTGCACTGCGTGAGCACTACTCTGCATTGCGCTGCACCACTTGTGCACTGCAACTACTCATCTACTGTTGCTGCTGCACTGTTGCTAATTGCAACAGAAAAACATCCGAAATTGGACAAGTAAATCTACAACTGAAAAATAAGACTAATTGCTGCTAACTTCTACACTAGCTCTCTGAAAAATACTGTGTTGTTGCTGCTCTACACTACGCTGCACTAGTGTGCACTGCGCTGCTACTACTCATCTGCTGATGCTGCTTCTCCCTCTTTGCGCTGATCAGGCTCTAGTACTGATAGCCACTGCACTGTCTTCTCATCTTTCGCTACAATTGTCCATCTTGCCACTGTCTTTAGGTTGTCGTAGCTCACATGTGATCTGAGAGTCCGGACTTACTCAAGGATCCTGCCAACTTGTAGATTCTGGATCTACAACTCCAAGTCATCCCATTTCTCTCCTTTCGGAATATGAGCTAACATAGCACAATCTCCTTCTGCCTCAATCTTGGCAGCTCCGGCTTGAGGATCTTGCTTCTCCTCCTTATCCTTTTTCTTAAGAGGACATTGTGTCGCATAATGTCCCATTTCTCCACACTTGAAGCACTTGATCTTAGACAGATCTTTCTTCTTCTTCTTTTGTTGCTCCTTTGATGCAAGGGCAGTGTTATCTTCTTCCTCCTTCTTGATTTTCGAACTGCTGCTGCCATCCTCAATATGGATTTTGACGAGGTCTCTCCTCAACTCTTCTTGCTGCAAGGTTGCCCACATCGCTTCCCATCCTGGAAGCCTTTCTCTGCCTAGAATGCTCTGGACAAAGACCTGATAGTCTTCTAAAACAGAGTTCAGAGTGAGCCTTACCAGCTCTGAGTCTTTAGGTGCTGCCCCCACTGCTGACAGCTGATCTCAGTTATCCTGGATACGAGACAGGAAGGAGTCAAAATGCTCTCCCTTCTTCATCCTGGTATTACGCATCTTCTCCTCCAGGTACATCTTCCGCTGCTCGGAAGATCCTTGGTATAGTGTTTCCAGCCCTACCCACATTTCTCTAGCAATGCCCTTTGCTGCTATGTGAGGTACGATGTGATCCTTCACACCATCTAGGATCAAACGTTTGGCTCTTGCCATGTTCTTCTTGAAGAGGCTCAGATGTGCTGCATCAAGTGGCTCTGCAACTGCGCTGTCAATGAGGGCCTTTAGATCATGCTCATCAAGGAGAAACTGAATCCTTGATTTCCAAATAACATAGTTGGAGGTACCCTCCAATCTATCTTGGTCACGTAATCCGTTGCTGGCCATCTCCTCAACTGTCGATATCTTTCTCTAACCCTCTGCTCAGCTAGACTTACGCACTCCTTGTGGATTAAGTCACTACTTCTGCTACTGCACGGGAAAAACTGAGTTTCTTTGAGTAAGAAACTCTCTGAGGTCAAGAAATCTCCAATCTATGTTTTTCAGAAAATTTCTGATGCTTATGCACCAACTCTTATTGATGTGCAGTAACTGCATCCTTCAGCTACGCTGCCTCTTCCGCAACTGAAAAAAACTTATCCCCCTGTCAACTCTCTCAGAGGGAGTCTTTTTTGCGCTGGATTGCTCTCCTGGCCTGGACAACGTGATTTCTAGGAGGGTCTGCTGCTGCTTACGCAGATCCCAGCCTCTTCAACGTTGATTTGCTGGTTCACCCTTGTTTCTCCTGCACTTCATCTTAAATAAGCTCTGATACCATGTGAAAAATCCTAAATCTGGATTCCTACTGCAACAAATCTGAATTATTTCTCCTATTATTTTTCATAATTATTTCATTACAGTGAAATATCGAAGTAATTACTGAAGCAATCTACATGAATAATGCTACGGAATAAACCTAAGTGCTGAAACAAACTGAACAAAATACAATGAAAAACATCTACATTTGACACAGTTATTTTTGGACTAAGTCCCCGGAAAAACCCAACTTGGGAAAACCGGTGCAATAGATCTGAGGGTTTTGTATTATTAAGCAGTAGAATCTTGAGTACAACTAGGGTGCCAATATCTGGCTCACCCTTCAGAGAAAATCTCGGCAATAGAAGAAATGTGAGGTATACCTCACTCTGCAAATCCCCGGTTGATCTAAACAATGCTGGTGAAGCCCCTCTTTGCCTCTGCGTGATGCCTACGGTGCAACTGCGTAACCCTGCGTGGGCAAACTCTGGAACTGCATCACCTCTCCTCTGCAAAGATCAAGCTGATTAGAAACTGAGTTTTGGCCCTCCCGGCTCAAAAACCCAATCTTCCAGCTATCTTCGGACTGATCACAAAAGGCACTGCGTCACTTCTACGTGGTTCCCTTCAGGAACTGCGTCACCCCTCTAGGTGACTGCGCTGCCTCTCTCTGAAACGTACTCTTGGTCCTCCTGACCAGTTACTGCATCTGCCCCTCTTTGAAACTGATCACTAGACCGAAATCACTTAGCCAGCCCTGCCCTAGTGATTCGATCTTGATCAAAAGCTGTGTCTCTCTCACAAGCTCGAAAATGCCAAATGCTCAATGTGCTCAATGTGTTTTCCACAGACCCCTCACCCTCCTTCTTATATTCTTTCGTTGACCCTTCAACGACCAAGATTAAAACATAATCAAGGGCTAAGATTAACTTGGAGGTGATCCATGACTTTATCTACAAGATTCACACTTAGTTTAATTAATACCCTTTAATTAATCAATTTTCCTAAGTTTAGACTTAGGAAAACATTAAAAAACTATTAATTATTTTAATTAAACCATCTCTAAGTGGAATTTTCCAAAACCATTTTTGGGTATTATGGAATACATGTGCCTTAGCCTATATACAAAGTTACAAGGCTAGAGCACATCCGATGCCACCATAAATCAACAAGCATACCAAGCTCTAGGAGCTTGCTTGAGATCATATAGTGCCTTCTTTAGTCTATAGACATAGTCTTCCTTTTCAGAGAGCAGAAAACCTTCGGGTTGTTCAGTGTAAACTTCTTCCAATTCACCATTTAGAAAGGCTGACTTAACATCCATTTGGTAGACCTTGATTTTTCTCGAGCATGCATAAGTGAGAAAAATTCTTATAGCTTCCATTCTGGCAACGGGAGAAAATGTTTCTTCAAAATCAATTCCTTCAACTTGTGCATATCCTTTGCAGACTAATCTTGCCTTATTCCTGGTAACCTGTCCATCCTCATTCAATTTGTTTCTGAAGACCCATTTAGTTCCAATAACATTTTTATCCTTTGGTCATGGAACCAATTCCCAAGTGTCGTTCTTCTCAATTTGATCCGGTTCTTCATTCATAGCTACTACCCAGTGTTCATCTTGACTAGCTTCCTCAAAATTGCATGGCTCAAAAGTTGCTAAAAAAGCAAGGTGGGCTTGTTGTGATGAACGAAGCTGTCGACTTCTTCTGGTTCCAATTCCTTCATTTATGTTGTCGATGATTTGATTTGACGGATGATTCTTTTGATAGACACCATTCTTTTAAAGCTTTTGGAGAATTTTCTTGTACATCCTATTGATCATTTCTTATTTCCTCTTGGTTGACTATTGTTTCCTTATTTGATTGGTCCTGTTTTGGAGCTTCTTCTTCATCCTTCACAGATTCTCCCTTAGATCCCTCAGATTTTCTTGAAGGGACAATCTCATCGTCATCCTTTGTAACACAATCTTCATCAAAAGTAACATTTATGCCTTCCACTATTTGTTTTCACCTCAGATTGTAGCATCTATAAGCCTTCCTTTTGCGTGAATAACCAACGAAAATACCTTCATCGACATGGGAATCGAACTTAACCAATTTTTTATCTTCTCTTTTGACGTAGCATTTGCTTCCAAATATTTTGAAGTATTTGACGTTAGCCGGCCTTCCTTTCCAAAATTCGTATGGAGTCATGTTACAATTGTTCCTTAGCAAACCTCTGTTTATAATGAATACAACTGTATTGATTGCTTGAACCCAGAATTTATCATCTAATTTTGAGTAATTTAACATTGTTCTGGCCATTTCCTGTACAGTTCTATTTTTTCTTTCAGCAACTCCATTTTGCTGCGGTGTTCTGGCTATTGAGAATTGCCTTTTTATTCCATTTTCATCACAATACTGCTAAAATACCTTGGAAGTGAATTCTCCGCCATTATCTGATCTCAGACATTTGATCTTCAAATCAGTTTCATTTTTGACCAATTCCTTGTAGATTCTAAAACACTCGAATGCCTCAGTCTTTTTCTTTAAGAAGCCAATGACTGTCATTCTGGTGTAATCATCTATCATTAGCATTAAATATAATTCTTCATTTAAACCTTTTGTTCTCATAGGACCACATAGATCAATACGTACTAATTCCAATGGACGTGATGCAAAGTGTTCTTTTGTCTTGAACTCAACTTTTGTCTGCATGCCGTGCCGACAAGATTCACATATCGTATTGGTAGGTTTTGAAATTTTAGGCATTATCTTACTGCTTCTTGCTGATCCTGACCAAATTATTGAAATTTATATGTCCCATTCGTTTGTGCCATAACCAACTTTCGTCTTCTTTCGCCAAAAAACACCCTTTAGGTGTCTCATCCAAAATATATATGTCATTTGGAGCTCTGCTTGTTGTAGCCACAATTTCACTGAACTTGCCTTTCTTGATTTCACATTTCTTAGAGTTAAATAGCATAGTGTGTCCTTGATCACACATTTGTCCAACTAACGTATGTTGAAGAACAAACTTTATTCGTTCCAACAATGAAAACCTCAGACTGAAAGCTTTTTGAGATACAAATTGGGCAATGGATGTAGATGCAAGAAATCCCACAAGAAGTCATGCCTTTAATCTAGGTAATGTTGTGATTTTAGGGCAAGTAAAAAATAAATTTCAGCGCACTTTTCATCGATAGAAGCAGAGTACAAACTAGTTGTTGGAGAAAAGTTGTAAGGCAATGTGGTTATGCAAGATTTTGTGTGATTGGAAACTGCAACAGATGTAGCCAACAAGCTTAGAGAGTGTTGATTTATGGTAGCATCAGATGTGATCTAGCTGTGTAACTTTGTACATGGGCTAAGACACATGGATTCCATAATACCCAGAAAGGATTTTGGAAAATTCCACTTAGAGATGGTTTAATTAAATTAATTAAT
This sequence comes from Pinus albicaulis, assembly GCA_034641835.2. Lineage (NCBI taxonomy): Eukaryota > Viridiplantae > Streptophyta > Pinopsida > Pinales > Pinaceae > Pinus > Pinus albicaulis. The sequence continues at coordinate 1,338,551,990 of CM076584.1, read as the reverse complement.
TGTTTTTTAATGTTTTCCTAAGTCTAAACTTAGGGAAACTGATTAATTAAAGGGTATTAATTAAATCAAGTGTGAATTTTCTAGATAAAGTCATGGATCACCTCCAAGTTAATCCTAGCCCTTGATTATGTTTTAATCTTCGCCATTGAAGGGTCAACGAAGGATTATAAGAAGGAGGGTGAGGGGCCTATGGAAATGACACATCAGACGGATAAAGAATCTAGAGATCGATTTCTTCAGCTTAAGGAAGAATCGAAGTGATTTTTGATTGCAGAGAGGGGAAGGGAAAACCTACAGGAGGGAGAGTTTCTAAAGAAGAGAGAGTACATGGAGAGAAGAGAGAAGGGAGCCACAGCAGCAGCGCAGAGATAGCCAAGCAGCAGTTATGCTGGGCCAGCGTAGCGCAACAGAAGGAGTTTCGATTTTGGGGTGGAGAGGCAGCTGAGGGTTCATCCAATATCCAGAGGGAATTTTTGGAAGGGAAGGAAACTCTTGTCTCACCTAGCAGTAAGCACCAACGCAGTCAGAACGAGCAGCAACAACAGTGACACAGTGACAGCGTGGAGGATGCAGTCACTGCGCAGAAATTAAGCAGAGCCACTCAGTGTGGGTGCAGGTCAGTGCCAAAACTTCTAGGTGAAGTGAGAAGTGTCTCATTAGCCCATTCTCATCAGATTTCTTCAGGTGATTGGTTGATAATTACAATCACACATTTGTACTCGAAATTTCTGCATAATAAAGAAACCATCATATCTGCTACACCAGTTTTCCTGAGTTGGGGTTTTCCAGGGACAATTGCCCAAAATAACAGTGTCTATGTGAGAATACTTGTGCTATTTCTTTCACGTTGTTTATTTATTGTGAAGTCTACAACATATTTTATTTTGATATTTAACAAAGTAAAATGTTAAATAATTGTGTTGAGAATGCAATAGAAGAAATATAATTAGTAGTTGCAGTAGAATTCTACATTATAGAATTTTCACATGGTATCAGAGCTGTCAGATCCAAAGGAAGCAGGGTTGGAAAGGAATTTGCGCAAACTAGAAGCTTCAGAAGGGACGCAACGTAGAGAAAAGAAAGCACAGATAAGTATGGCAGACTTAGATGTTTTATCCTCTAGGTTAGAAGAGGATTGTGCATGCTTGTCAAGTTCAGCATCTGCAGGAACCTGGTATATTGATAGCGGGGCTTTAGCTCATATTAATAGAGTACGAGAATATTTCTCGAGCTATAGGGAGGAGCAGATGAACTTCCAAATCACTACGGGGAATAGCACGAAATGCATTTTAGTTGGGAGAGGAGCCGTAGTGTTTCAGACGGAAGCCAGATCCAGTGTCAAGGTCACAGATGTACTACATGTGCCAGGGCTTGGGATGAAGTTAATCTCAGTATTCCAGTTGCAAGATAAAGGGTATGACATACACTTTACTGGGAAGAGGTATATGTCAAGCACCCTAGTTGGAAGCAAACAAGGCAAATTGGAGTTAAAAGCAACAAACTATACAGGTTGCAGCTTGAGTCTTTGATGGCACTAATCAGTAGTAATCTTGAAGACAAGAAAGGATTGAATGAACTTTGGCATAGAAGAATGGGACACTTGAACCATGGTGCATTGAAGATGCTTAGAGAAACAGTTGATGGGGCACCTGTTCTCAGTACGGAGCATGATGATGTATGCCGAGGATGTGTACTTGGGAAGTACGCTAAGGCAACCTTTCCTAGAAGTGAAAACCGAGCAGCAAGCCTATTGAGACTGATACACTCAGATATCTGTGGACCAATGTCCACTAATGCTCTCAAGGGTGGAAAATATTTTGTCACATTCATCGATGATCATTCTAGGAAAACCTGAATCTACTTCCTAAAGACTAAAGATGAAGTCCTTGAAAAGTTCAAAGAATTCAAAGCTCTTGTTGAAAATATGATGGGGAAGAAAATCAAGACATTGCGTTCAGATAATGGTGGAGAATACATAGATGGAGACTTCACAGATTTCTGCGCAAAGGAGGGCATCAGGAGGGAGTGGACTGCGCCATACAATCCCAAACAAAATGGTGTGGAAAAATGGAAAAACAAGACAATTGTAGGGGCAGCTAAGGCCGTGTTATTCAACCTTGATTTGCCTAGATATTTATGGGCTGAAGCCTACAACACGACAATGTACATCCAAAACAGGACTTCTCATAGAGCATTGAGGAAGAAAACTCCTGAAGAGGTTTTCACAGGGAAGAAACCGGAGGTAGGGCACCTTCGGATATTTGGTAGCATGGCATACTGTCATGTACCAAGCGAGAAGAGAAGCAAGCTTGATCAGACTGTAGAGAGGGGGTATCTTGTAGGATACAGTGAAACCTGCAAGGCATATAGGATCTATATTCCTAGTAGCAAGAAGGTTGTGATAAGACGTGATGTCAAGTTCATGGAGCATATAGCTTTTCAGAAATCGCGTGATATGCTGACAGAGGATCAAACTGCAGAAGTTCCTCTAGTTCAAGAGCAGCAGGGGCACCAAGAAGATCAGATAGAAAGAGAGATGTTGGTACCTAGTACAGGTACTCAAATTTTCACGAAGAAGATTAGGAGGAAACTTAGTCTGAGGAACAAACAGATCAAGAGGAAGAGTTGAGAGAACAACCTTCCACCAGTTGTCGGATCAGCAGAGAGGCTCAACAGATACTGAGGGATGCATAAAACTTTATTGGGACTCCCAGGAATGGGAAGAGGCAACGTAGACCTCCTGACAGGTACCAGGCTTTGGTTGCCCAGGTGGAGGAACATTCTAGCTTCCAGGAAATTGTTCAGCACCAGGTATGGGTAGATGCCATGATAGAGGAGTATGCTTCTATAATGACAAATGATGTCTGGGAAGTTATGCCCAGACCTCAGAGCAGATTAATTGTTGGATCGCGATGGATCTACAAGATCAAATACGCTGCAGATGGTAGCGTAGAGAAATATAAGGCAAGGTTCGTGGCAAAAGGGTATGCTTAGAAGGAAGGCATTGACCATGAGGAGACCTTCGCACCTGTTGCCAGATATACCTCCATCCGGACTGTTGTATTCTTAGCAACGCAGATGGGATGGGAGATTCATCAAATGGATGTCAAGACAATGTTCTTGAATGGAGAAATTGAGGAAGAGGTATATATCGAACAGCTAGAGGGTTTTGAGACTCATGAAAGGAAGTCTAATGTATGCAGATTGAAGAAAGCCCTATACGGGCTCAAGCAGGCTCCGAGAGCATGGTATGGTCGAATAGATAGCTATTTGCAAAAGTTGGGATTTGTCAAGAGTGACGCAGATCCAAATCTTTACTATTTGTTGGTAGAGGATGAGCCATTGGTATTAGTACTATATGTAGATGATATGTTTCTCACAGGATCATCTAGGTTCATCAAGGATTGCAAACGAAATCTAGAAGCAGAATTCGATATGAAGGATTTCGGGTTGATGCATTACTTCCTAGAATTGGAAGCCTGTCAGAAGGATGGTGATATCTTCATGGGGTAGGAGAGGTATGCCTTGGAAATTTTGAAGAGGTTCAGAATGCAGAATTGCAGGCCGATGGCTACTCCCATGATCACAAATAGGAAAAAGATAGATGCATCTGAAGACACAAAAGTAGACCGCACCTTATACAGACAGTTCATCGGGTCATTGATGTATCTGGTTACAACAGACCAGACATTTGCTTTGCTGTCAACACTCTTAGTCAGTTCATGGTGGAACCCAAAAGAGTGCACTGGGCAGCAGTAAGGCACGTGCTAAGGTATGTGCGAGGAACAATAAGATTTGGTATATGGTATGGTCGAGGAGAGGATGTCAGACTCAGTGGATTCACATACGCAGATTGGGCAGGAAGCTCAATGGACAGGGAAAGTACCTCTAGGTATTGTTTCAGCGTTGGATCAGGAATGGTGTCCTGGTGCAGCGGGAACATAAGTCAATAGCATTGAGCACAGCTGAGGCAGAGTACATGGTAGCTAGTACAACTACAAGCGAATCCATTTGGCTTCGGAAACTTCTTGTGAGTCTATTCAGGAGCAAGATGGAGCCGAATTGAGTTTACTGTGACAATCAGAGTTGTATCAAACTCTCTGAAAATCCAGTATTTCATGATCGGTCCAAACATATTGACATAAGGTGTCATTTTATCACAGACTGTTCAGCGTGGGGCAATACAACTCCAGTACATTCCCACAGGAGAACATACAACAGAGATACTCACTAATACTTTGGGGAGGATTAAGTTCACTCAGTTCAGAGAACAGTTGGGTATGACTGAAAATCCATTTCAGTAGTTAATGGATCTTCAACGCAGTTGCAAGAGGGAGTTGCAGTACAATAGCAGTTGGCATCAACATGCAGAATCAGCAGCAGTATAGATGCAACATATTTGTGTGCAGTATTGGTGAGCAACATCAACAACACAACAACAGATGTTACAGAAATCAAAGCAGCACTTTGGGTTGTCTTGCTAGAGCACTTTCCTCGCTAAAAGGGAGTGTTGATTTATGGTAGCATCGGATGTGCTCTAGCCGTGTAACTTTGTACATAGGAGGCTAAGACACATGGATTCCATAATGCCCAGAAAGGATTTTTGAAAATTCCACTTAGAGATGATTTAATTAAATTAATTAATCGTTTTTTAATGTTTTCCTAAGTCTAAACTTAGGGAAATTGATTAATTAAAGGGTATTCATTAAACCAAGTGTGAATCTTCTAGATAAAGTCATGGATCACCTCCAAGTTAATCCTAGCCCTTGATTATGTTTTAATCTTGGTCGTTGAAGAGTCAACGAAGGATTATAAGAAGAAGGGTGAGGGGCCTATGGAAATCACACATCAGACGGAGAAAGAATCCAAAGATCGATTTCTTCAGCTGAAGGAAGAATCAAAGTGATTCTTGATTATAGAGAGGGGAAGGAAAAACCTTTAGGAGGGAGAGTTTCTGAAGAAGAGAGAGTACAGGGAGAGAAGAGAGAAGGGAGCCACAACAGTAGCGCAGAGATAGCCAAGTAGTAGTTACGCTGGGCCAGTGCAGAGCAGTAGAAGGAGTTTCGATTTTGAGGTGGAGAGGCAGCTGGGGGTTCATCCAATATCCAGAGGGCATTTCTGGAAGGGAAGGAAACTCTTGTCTCACCCAGCAGTAAGCACCAACGCAGTCACAACAAGCAGCAACAACGGTGACACAGTGACAGCATGGAGGACGCAGTTACTATGCAGAAATTATGCAGAGCCACTGAGTGTGGGTGCAGGTTAGTGCCGGAAATTCTAGGTGAAGTGAGAAGTGTCTCATTAGCCCATTCTCACCAAATTTCTTTAGGTGATTGGTTGATAATTACAATCACACATTTGTACTCAGAATTTCTGCATAATAAAGAAACCCTCATATCTGCCGCATCGGTTTTCCCGAGTTGGTTTTTTCCGGGGACGATTGTCCAAAATAATGGTGTCTATGTGAGAATACTTGTGCTATTTCTTTCATGTTGTTTATTTATTGTGAAGTCTGCAGCATATTTTATTTTGATATTTAACACAGTAAAATGTTAAATAATTGTGTTGAGAATGCAATAGAAGAAATATAATCAGTAGCTGCAGTAGAATTCTACATTATAGATTTTTCACAGAGAGGGACAATCAGAATGCAATCAAGATGACAAAGAAACCGGCTTCCATTCAAAAACAAAACATCTAGTAATTGACCATTACATCAAAGAACAGGTTCAAAACGAAGAGAGAATCAGTTTAACAGGTAATAGGATTAGGGTAGCGAACATTTTCACTAGGGCAATCAGCACAACAAGTTCCATAAGTTCTGAGAGCTGTTAGGAGTCATGGAAAACAACATAAACATTCAACGGTGTTAGATATGGTGGGCTCCATTTAACAAAGTGATATTGGAATGCTATGAAGTCGAGATATAAAGTTATACACTAGAGCTAATGTGGTATTAAAACAAGAAATGTTAAGCATTCTTGTAATAAAGAGATTAGGTGATCAGTTCCTGATGGGAATAATGGAAATTGCCTGATATATACACTGTCACCTTTGCATAACACTTTTAAAAATTACAATGATATGAGATCCTTTATTTCTTACTCTTCATCTGTTCAACATATATTTTTTAATAACTACAGGTTCCCAAGGAGATCTTTTTAGAAAGTTGAATGATATAATAAGATCTTTATTTCCATCTCTTAATCTATTCTCCATATTTTGTTAACTACAAGTTCCCAATGAGATAAGCAAGTTCTTCACTAATTTAAATATTAAAGATAGGACAGATGTATCAAAGGTGGCTTGCTGTGTCAGAGACAGCAAAGCACTATGAATGCCCCCACCAGGGTTCAAGTCTCTCCAATGCACACTTTTGGTTTTTCTGGTGTTAGTTGCACACCAATACTTGCAACAGAGGTTGGGGCCAAGAACAAGACTTTAGTGTCGTTAACAGAATAGATACCCCTCACCAGTGGTCTCTTAGCCAAAGGATTCCATCTGGAATATTGTCAGTTGCACTCACTCCTTGGTGGAGTTACGTGAGTTCACTGCACTGTGATAAGTGGAAGCTCATGAAACAAGGACAAGAAAAAGAAATTATAGAAGCAACCTAGAATGGAAACCCAATTGGGTTAACCTTACTTGGGTATAGCTCAAGTAACATTTAGTGTAACTCCTTCAGGTAAGACCCCTTAGAGAACTACTGCACACTTGATAGGACTAACTCACCCTTCTAACTAATGAAGGGTTGACCCTTCACTACAATCATTTATGCAAAGTATAACCACTCTTTATAAGGCAAACTATTTGATTTTGGGTTGCCTCTAGCTGAAAAAAATTTCTTTACATCTCTTTCAAGGACTATTTTGGATGTATTTATATTCGCATAATTAAAATTACTTTCATCAACACACTAGTGTTTTGATCCAAGTATCACACTATTATTTACGGCATCAATTCATTTCAAGATCCTTTTGTAAGAATCATCTTTAAATTGTTAAACGTTTGCATTCAATAGTATGATATCGTTATATTACAACTCTAGGATAATTTAGTAATTATAATGATATGACATTAGTAAAATTCAAAGTGTCCTCAAGTATTCCATTTTGAATAATTTATTAACTTTCCAATTATTGGAAAAAAGGACAAGAAACAGAATCCTACACACATCTTGAGTCAACGTGATAATAAAGACAAAAGATAGGAAACAGAATACAAAAACCTACCATATCCAACATTAAAAAGATCATGAACTAAAATCTGGAAAAATTCTTTTGTCACACCTCCCTCGTCCACACCTTCCTCTCCTTCAAAAATCACCTGAACATGTCCAATAAAATAAGTCTTGAAACACTAATTTTAAAATAGAGATAGGATTTTTTTGCAATACTATGTGAAGTCACGTGCCAAATTAGATGAGTAAAGTTCCTATCAAACAATGGCAGAAAAAGGTACAAAGCAATGGTTGTTAATTGGTAAATAAATTATTAAGTTCAAAACAATAGAAAACAATGAGAAGGTTTAATTGATCAAAATGAAAATATGTTTTCAATGGAAACAACATGGTGAAAAATTGTGTTTCTCTAACCTTGATTTACGTCTAGACTTTGACCTTAAAAGCATCGTTTCATTCTCCAAGAGAATAGTTGTTAAACAATCATGCGAAAGTCCAAAGGTCAAACTAACTGAATAGGTTCAAGATAGAATACTTTTATGAGTAGAAAAACAAAATATTGACAAGTCATGGACATGAACTATAGAGAATGGCCACATGCATGTAGAAGGATGACACCACTCGGCATGTTTCAATCATTGAGATTTCTAGATGAGAAAAAAATATAGCTAATATAACAGAAGAGAAGTTTTCTGAGAATCACTGTAGGTGAAGGTAAGACTCATAACCAAAGAAAAACTTAAGGAAATAAAACCATATCTAATGGTTGTTGACACATGTTTAAGTTATTCCCTACTTGCTTATAGAGTAAAAAAAGGAGAAAACTAGAGGATTGTAGTAGTAGGAACCTCATCAAAAAACACTATGTCAATACTAACAACATCACTAACTTTGTGAATCAATCAATGCAATGATGATGGTGCACAAATGTATGCACCAATGTTAAGCATGGTTGTTATATAATCAAGGTTTCCACAAAATCAGGCAAAACCAAAGTTGATTGTTGCTCTTTCAAGGGTAGCAGTCCTAGGGCCACCTAATCAGCTAGTGTGGTGTGTTCCAGCTCGCATGATATCTCTTGCTCATGCTATTCAGATGCATACATTCTCTTTATTCTCCTTCACTCTCAGGTGCCTCAGCCATGGTGTATTGTCTCTATTCAACCTAACACCTTAGTTGACAGATGCACCATGAATTCATTATATATGGTCATACTCTCATTATATGGGTTTGACAATTGGACATGGTGTTATAATTTGTAAGTTGGTTATGAACATGGTAAATGTTAAAGCACGATCTAATACCACTTCACAACAGTAATGATTTTACTATTTGCTTCGAAGTACCATGGGAGACATAATTAGATTTAAATAAGTGTCATCGAGGCTTAGGTTGAACCGTTCTACTCCATATCTAGTTGAGTTAATGTACTTCATATCCTGACTGCACTTAACACTTCTCATTTTTATCGTTTCACCTACATCACATTCATAAAAAGATATCTACCTGCTCACATTTTACTTATCATATATCATTTGGCAATATCTAGTCAAACAAAGTGAAGAACAATATAAGCCTTAGTCAAATAAAGCCAAAGAAGAGCTAGAGGTGAAGAGAACGAAAATTAAAAGTAAAAAAATAATAAAGATAGAGCTATTCCACTCATTAAAAAGGCCTAAGTCCTATGTTAAAAATTCATATCTAAGGAAAATGATTAGAAAAATTAAAAAAAAAAAAATACAAAAAGGGGAAATAAATATTGTGTCGAGGTGTTAACTCTAAGCAAAGCTCCCTCCTAAAGACATGTATATACAAATAATGAAGAGTCTTGGTTCTTGAAAGCCAGTTGGACCAAATTAAAAGATTTTTTACACCATCTTAAATGATTTTGGGGGTCAATATTTGAAATCCCTCTCCCTTCCATAAGTTGTCCATCGTTTTTACTTATCTCTAACTAAGCAATTAAAAGACACCTCTCTTTTTGGGAATTGTCAATGTAATAGTGGTAAACGTGTCCCCCCATGATAAGACAATATTCCATACACTAGAAGGATCTGTACTAGTGGAAGGACATACTAGCAAGGAAAACTGCTCAAACCAAGTGGAAAACTCATCCACTTCTACTGATGTTGGAACCTGTTTCTTTTTCTTGTTAGGACACACAACTGCATAATGCCCCATCTTGTGACAAGAAAAACATTTGTCTGTACTCATATCTTTCCTTTGCCCACCTTTTTCCTTGGCCTCATTCTTAGGACCCTTCTTGGACTTTTTCTTGCTCTTTGTCGCAAGAGCAACATTCTCCTCATCATTCCCATGTTGCTAACTAGTAGAGCCTAAACCACACCTTAGCTCTTGTAAAAATTCATACCATAACTATTCACAATTGGACATGTTTTCTCTGGCAATAATACCTTGTACAAAGTTGTCCCATGTTTTCAAAAAACCATTCAGGGCTATTCTAACTAACTCTGCATCCTCCACCTTCTCACTAGCAACACCCAACTCATCACGAACTTGTGACACACTGGTAAGGTATGAGGTGGCTGTATCAGTTTTGGGTCATCTTGGTGTTTCTCAACTTCTCTTTCAACACCATATTCTTGTTTTGTTTTGAACTCTGGTATAGCTTGCATAAAGAATCCCACATCTCAAATGCATTCTTCTTTCCAGTCACATGAGGAATCACACGGTCTTTATGGCATCAATGATAATTCTTCTAGCTTTAACATTCTTTCTATTCTATTTGGCCGAAAGTGGTGGATCCGTGAAGCAACAAAACTTAGACTTGTTGACTTTAAATGTTAAAATACACAAGAGGTATTTGTAATAATAATTTATTAATATATAAAATGTGTAAGTGATGATGGAATGTTACAATGAGGCCCCGCTTATATACCTAGGCAGGTGGCCTTTCATGATTGGGCATGTCTTTTAGACATGCCTTTTCACTTAACTAATGACTATTTAAGATAATCATCATTTGATTATTATTATTTACATTTATTTGTATTTATTCTATTTGTTATGAATTATATTCATAAAATTGCCTTCTTCTCCGAAAAGCTGTGTCCTCAAAGCTTAATTACATAAAATTTACTTCATTTTGATCTCGAACAATTGCCTTCACTTTCCTCACGTCATTTTTGATAAATATGACTCGTCACAACAACATGTATAATTCTGTGATATTATTTTGGAACTAGTTTTAATAATAATTTATTTTTTATTTTTTATTATTTAATAATTATTTATTTATTAATATATAGCTATATTATACAATATAGTATATATTTATTTATATGTTTAATAAAATATGTAATCAAGTAAATATAATTCACCACAAATTGTGATCATGATTTAAAGGGACACGACGTATTACATCGGTCAGCCAATTTTTGTGCCGCAGAAAAGGTCAACGGAAGTGTTGGGATGACAGAGTGGAGAAGATTGCAACGTGGAAAGTGAATTGTCGGGAGATTTCAGACAGGGATTCGGGACATGATGGCAGACAAGGATTTAGAAGGTCTCGGCCGTTACAACAGGAGCCGGGATGTGGCATAGTGGCAGCACAGAGAGGACGACGGTGCACGATGTGGAGGGGGTAGGAACAACAGCAGGAACAACGATTGATGTTTAGACAGTACGACATAGAACAAAGTGCCAACTAGGATATGATGGCGGGAGCACGACTGCGGGGAACAAAGCGGTTGGCTGTGTGGCTCGACGGTTGGCTGTGTGGGTCGACGAGGAGCCGAATAACGCTGATAGCAGTGCCAGAACTGCAAGTGGTATGCAAGTCTTCAGTCTCCATACCTGAATCGAAGAAGCTACCAACTCGCATTCAATTGTGAGGTCACCTTTTTGCAATCGGTTCTTCATATTACTTGGTAACGAGTTCACCAAGACAGTCGTTTTTGGAAATTTAGGATCTGTGGGTACCAACTTGATAGAGCTTCTCCCATTGTGTAATGTCAATCCCTTGCGACTAATCTGTGGCGATTTCTCACTCCTGGAGCATCCTCCCTTTGGTCCTTCCTTATATGCAAGCCACTTTTTAATTTCGAGAAAACTAATTACTGCCTCACGACGTGAAAATTTCTCAATGATACCTATCACTCTACCATTGGGTCGTTTATTTGGTAGTGATTTCACAGTCGAAGCAATAGTTACTAATGCCTTTGTCATCTTATCTTTTTGGTCATAACTATACCCAACTTCAGATGTTTTACCGGTTGACAAATTTTACTCAGTAGTTTGACATGAAGTTGAATTACAAAATATACTAGTTGTTGCTTCATTAACGCATGCACCCTTGTTAATACAAAAGGCAGTATGGTCATTACCTGACCAACCATTTTGATCACTTACATTTGAAATATCATTTATTAGAAACTCACGACAGTTAGTTTTCCCCGAACTATCCACCTTCAATTTGGCTCCATCTTCATGTTCATTTGCCGAGAGACCCTCCTCCTCCATCTCAGAATCATAGTCAGGTATTGGGCTTTCTCTTTCATTTGTATTCTCTATGGAATGGAGATTCTTGTCATTTTGGCCGTCATGGCCAGAAGTGTGATTGTTGCTACTTGCAGGCACATTCGAATTTTCAGATGATTGCCATGTGGTCATTTCAAATTCATGAGAGAATCCAGATGTTGGTATAATGCTTGTATTGTTGGATTGATTAGAATTAGAGTGCTCCCCTTCTGTAATGTTGATCTGTTCGCGGTCAACACATTTTGTTTTCTTGTTACCACTGCACACCTCCATCTGAACAAGCTGGTTATGAATAACATCTTGACAAAATAAGGAGTGAACATTAGAGACAAATCCTTGTTTTTTGTCTTTGATGAACTATATGCATTGATGTTGTCTCGTTTTTTCTCACGAATTGGTTGCTCTGGTGTTATTTTCACCACTCCTGCTCCCACCTTTATGGTTCCTTTTATATTGAATTGGAGTCTCTCATTATCATCCACAGATGATACCGAAGTAGGATTGTCATTGGTAATAAAAGCAATTGCCATGTTTTTGATAGAATTAGTTCCACGTGCTCTAACATCCTTAAGGGCATCATCAAGTTCACAAGATTTGGTATCTGCATTGTTGTTAGTTTCAGGAGTCCCTTGATCAATTCCAAGTTCATTAAGATCCTTGTAATTTTGTTCTTCAATAGTTTTATCTATATCACCTTGAGGCATTTCTAACCCAACATGTTCAAAATCTTTTTCCATGTTAGAACAATCTTCATTGTTATGATATTTTTCATATTCTTGTTTCTCAATATAGTCCTTATCCACATCATCTTCATCTTAATCATCTTGATTTATTTCTTTACTGTCGCCATCATCTTCCTTGCTATCGATTTCCTTTATACATGCTTTAAATTCTGCATACGATTTTTCTAATCGCTGAAACTTTTCTTGTATTTTTCTAGTCTGCTCAATTTCTTCAGAATCTACATGTAATGGCATATTGTATGGTAAACTACGTTCAAAGGCTTGCAAGATTATATTGTGCGGCATGGCTCTGATACCACTAAAGCAACAAAAGTTAGACTTGTTGAATTTAAATGTTAAAATACACAAGAGGTATTTGTAATAATAATTTATTAATATATAAAATGTATAAGTGATGATTGAATGTTACAATGAGGCCCCGCTTATATACCTAGGCAGGTGGCCTTTCATGATTGGGCATGTCTTTTCGACATGCCTTTTCACTTAACTAACGACTATTTAAGATAATCATCATTTGATTATTATTATTTACATTTATTTGTATTTATTCTATTTGTTATGAATTATATTCATAACAATCCGTATGAATCATGACTGCCTTCTCAACTATGTCCCACAATTCATATTCCTCCAGAATCAACACTCAACACAATCTTCTCACAATGGGCTAAAATTTCCCACCCCCTCCAATCTATCATCAAATCTAGAACACGTAGCCATGACTTGCTCAACTAAAAACTAAGCCCAACGCCCTCTTCTTGGTGAACAAACCCTACAAATCACTTGCAAACCGTTATGTCTGACTGTTTCAGGTTTATTTCTTATTTCCCCTCCTTCAGTTTAGCTCCGATACCATGTAAAAAATTCTCAAACCCAACCTGGATTTAAGTTTCAACAAGTTTTCATCAGTTTATTTCCCAACCCCATATATTGTTCATATAAAGAATGCATAAACTAAACTTGTAAATTAAAACACTCGAATATCTTTACGAAACTGAAGCATAAATAAATAAACACACCATAAAATGACATTGTTTTTGGGTAATGCCCCTAGGAAAATCCCAAAGAGGGGAAACCAGTCGAGAGATTGAGATTTTATTATTTCTTCAGCCTATTGACCATGCACATGTCAACAGCTCCAAGAAGCAGAGTATACTTGGCAGTCGATAAAAAAATTCAATCATTATCATTGTAATCCCAAATTTTGCTTTTATATTGTAAAAATGATTCTAGTATGATTATTAAGCCATGTAACAACATCTAGGTAAGCTTATGATTCTTCTCAAAGGGTTTCACTCTAGGGAGTTTTTTAACCTCCCCAATTACTTGTGTTTCTAAACACGATAAATTGGCAGATTTTTTTTCCCAGATATACCCCAAAGCTAGGGTGGAACTCATTTGCATGGTCTTAGGTGAGTCCTAGTGTTATTGAGTCAATGCATTTTTATCATACTAGATCATGTGTCTTGTGTCGCGAAATTTGGTTGAGTCTTAAGAGGTTTGTGTCTATTATAAAATTCCCCTTCTAAGCGTTGAATTATTGTAATATCTAGTGTTCCATGAGGGTGGGGGATGCACTTCCTCGCTCCCCTATGCTCCCAGGATGGGGAAACTCTTGGGGAAACGTTTCCCCATGTCCCCTTTTTTGGGGAAACTCGGGGAAACTTTGGGGGGACTTTTTTCTGGTGACGAAAAGCGTCCCCTTACGTCCCCTGAATTTTTTTTGCAAATAACAATTTAAAACATAAAAAATTACAAATTTTAATATAATTAAAAAAATGAAAATGAAAACTAAAGGATAAATTAAGAGTTTAAAACATAATCATTCACATTTCTCATTCATTTCACATTAACCCTACAATTTTACCTTGTTGCCTAACATTTTCCTTCTACTATCACTCGACATTTTCCATTTGCAATTTGTTGTGATTCGAATTTACCATCGACCGGGGGTCTGAGACATTTGGAGCTGCAATTTTCATTTTGTGACTTGGAGCTCCCAGATTGGAGCTGCAATTTTCATTTTATGACTTGGAGCCACCAGATTGGAGCTGCAATTTATTATTTAATACTTTTTATGAAATTTACTCGTATTTCACTGTTTTCTATGCTTACTATTATTTTAGTATTCTATGGCTATTTTAGACTTTAGCATAATGTCATTGTCATATGATAAATTTACTTTCGATGTGCATTGTGTAATTTTAATCGTCAAATGATTAATTTAATTTAGATGTACTTTGCATTATATTAATAGCCATTGCCAAATGATGAATTTAGATCGAACATTGCATAATGTCAAATGATGGATTCAATTTAGTAATTTACAATTTTACATTGATGATTGCAGAATTGTCAAATGATAATTATGATTCATAATATACTAATATGAAATGATGATCATATTTAGATGTACATTTCATAATTATTAAGATTTTCTATTTACTAACTTAGTTATTGACATATTGTTGGGATTTTATTTTTTATTTTTATATATTAAATTTTTAATAATTTTATAATATTTATGACTCTGACGTCCCCTCGTTTCCCCAAAATTTCTCTAAATCTTGGGGTTGCTTATATACGGTCCTCTTGTGTGTATCCCCACTCCCGCGTTTCCCCGTCCCAAAAACTCGTTGGAACATTGGTAATATCTTCATGTAAAAGTGTGTTTAGAAATATTTTGGTGAATGGTTCCTTCTAATTAGAACACCATTACCAAATATATTTTTAGATATACTAAGAGGGTGGAAAAATATTTGTAATCCCCTCGAGTCTTTAATTTTATTTTATGGCGAAACAAAAAATAAATTAGCCAGAAATTGTCAAAAAATAAAATGAAGAGAAAAATTAATTGACCTCCAAGTGAAGAAAGTATTCAAAAAATTATTTGAGGCTATTTTCAAAGGAAAAAATTCAAGTCAAAATAAAAAGCTCATTTCCAACGCAGGATGGACCAGTCCAAAAATTCGTTGGGCCAGAGAAGACTATTTTCCCAGCAAATTTATTTTTTTGGGCCAAAAAAATGAATATATGCACAAGTAACAACAATTCTAGTTTTTGAAGGTCTTCCATGGTCCAAAAGTCAAAGTTTGATCTCTCCAGTATAGTGCACAAGGAAGATCAAATTGTTCTAGAGATTTGTGCCAGATAATCAAGGTTTCAAATTTTTTCAACAAGGATCAAGCCATGGATCGATGCTACTAGCCGTTATTTTCCACTTGGAGGGGTTGATCCCTCTCGTTTTCTATATAAGAAAGCTTTAAAGCTCCTCATTGTAACTTAACTTGATCTGATGTATTGCTCTGCTAGATATTTTTCTGCATCAATAAAAGTCATTGGGGTTTCAATTCAAGTTGTCTCTCTCTTGATGATTCATGGTATGTTTTGAATAATTTAAATGCTCTAACTGTGTTTATCACTAATGATTATCATTTCATAACCAGTCGTTGGATTATCTATTAGCACATGTATCTTTCTTTAGGTATTGGGCTAGAGCAAACACATTGAAGCTAGTAGATCTAGAAGGTATCTCTAGATCTCTAGTTTTCTTGTGTGAATCAAACCCCTTTGAAACTAATAATCTATCTTTCGAGTGTGTAGAGATCTTCAGGTAGTTCAACCCTTGGGCAAGCCCCAAATTCCTGTACTTTGAGGTGACCAAGCTTTGTTTGGACTCTAAGCTTATCTAACGATTTATTGTGTAGGGTTTTGGCTCCTACATTAAGAAAAAAATATTCCTATCAATTATTTTCAATTTTTACTTGGACTAAAAAGATTTATTTCCTAATTAGCACTTGGATTTAATTGTAAATAGTGTGAATAATTTGTAAATTAGTTTGTAAATATTTTCCTACTAACCCTTGTAATTATTTTTCTATTTTGTATATAATTTAGAGTTGTGGGATTTTATCTTTCAAATTTCTTCTAGATCTCATGGATGGCTATATCTACTTGACTTGTAGGTGCCATTAGTGTGAAATTTTCACTCTGAAAAATTGTTACTGCAGTAGTTGGTTTATTTCGCCTACTTATTATGATAAGTTATTTATAGATGCTTCAGTAAATTTTGAAGTAAACACAGCTGCAACATTCACTCTAATAAAAAATAGAAGAACAAATTAAAACACATATAGCACAATAGAAACAACCACATGGACACAATTATTTTTGGACAATTGTCACCGGAAAAACCCAATGTGGGAAAATCGGTGCAACAGATGAGGGTTTGTATTAATCTTCAGTAGTGAAAAGATCATTTACAGAATTCATGACGAGCAAAATCAATAGCGTACACCTAATATGAATTTTCCAGACAATCCTGAATAATTCTCGACACACGGGATGACCTCCTGCACCCTCTGCGTCAATCTGCGTAGCCCCTTTGCACAGTCACTGCTTGGACTGTGTAAGTCTGCGTGGAGGGCTACTGCTGCTGCTCAATGCTGCCTTCTCTGTAGAAATTTTAGTTTCACTCCCGTTTTCAGTTTCACCTTATCACTCCCATATAGATAAATGCTCATTCCCATATTCATACATTCAAAATTCTGGAAATGAAAAATATTTCTGAAAACACAAATTTAGGAATTTCACAGTTGCTGGAAATGCAGAAATAAAACTTAGGGAATTATAACAACCACACATAGAAAAATAACACTGATTTTTGGTCAATGTGACCCTCGAACAACCCCCTACAACTCTTGGGGAAAACCAGTTTGAGAGCTCTTCTTTATTTCTGGAAAATGCTTTTATAGAGAAGTTGAAAACACAGTAAAAATTATAGCAACCAAATTATAGACTTATTTCATTTTTCGCGCTTCACCTCCGCCTCAGAAAATGTGCCAATCAACAAACTTACAAGACATAAAATTTTACAGCATTAATGACAACAGTAAATGCTTTACAACTGCCTCGAAAAACGTGCCAAAACAGATGTACTGAACTGTACGAATTTGTACAACCCTCCTCGAAATCCATGCCCAGAAACTGCCTTGAAAATTGCATTGAAGCTGCTCCGCCTCAGAAAATGTGCCAATCAACAAACTTACAAGACAAAATTTTACAGCATTAATGACAACAGTAAATGCTTTACAACTGCCTCGAAAAACGTGCCGAAACAGATGTACTGAATTGTACGAATTTGTACAACCCTCCTCGAAATCCATGCCCAGAAACTGCCTTGAAAATTGCATTGAAGCTACTGTCCTTTTTCTCGATTATTGTGACAAAAATATCAGATGTACTTCTCAAATTTTGTGCCCAGATTCTGCCTCGAACTCCATGCTTAATGCTGCTATCCTCTTTCTCGATTTTTGTGCCTCCCTTTCTTGGAAATCATGCCTCTCTTGCTGTACAAATTCTTCCTTGAGATTTGTGCCAATATTGGTGTTGTACGGATTTGTTGAGTGTCTTTGTTGCTCTCTTCCAACTTCTCACTACTCATAAATTCTACTTGCTCTCTCTTGCTCCTCTCAATCTTCTCATGAAATACTGAATTGCTATTTTCCTCTTCTCCTCTCCTTTTACCCTAAGTGACCTTTTGGGTAACCCTAAGATCTCATGGCTGAGATTCATTTAGATCTAGGGATGAGAATAAATGTGCATTTAATCCTCACTTTCTATTTTTTAACTCACCCACTTAAATAAAGACCCACTTAGCCTTTTATTTCCATAGTCACTTTTTCACTCTCTAATTTTACATTGACTTTAATAATGTCACTTTAAAATTAGACTTGTAACTTTATCACTTATAAAGTCACTTTCAAATTAGATTTGACTTTACCACTTATAAAGTCACTTTAAGAGAAAAGTACAAAGTACATTTGGACCAATGTTGCAGGAAACGTCCCCCTCGGCTCCAACCCCTGAAACGCGGTCCGTACAGGATCCGCCCCTCGAAACGCGTTTCAGAATTTTTTTTACGCTTCCTGGTTTTTTGGAACCGTATAGACGGATCCGCGTTTCGTACGGTGGATCCTTGTACGAAAGCGCCACGCTTCCTATACGGATCCGTACGGATCTGGCTAACACAGCAAAAAAAAACGACTTTTTTTAATTTTTTTTAATTTTTAACTTTAGTTGGGTTAGAGGGTGGGTTGGTGTTCAGTTAGGGATAGGATCAAAGAGATATAAGCTCTCTTTCACCTCCTTAGATGTTTCTTAGATGCTCCCTCATGGTAATGTTAAATTCTTAAAGTAAAAGTGACATTCTCCTTTATTTTTCATTTTAATCTTTTTACTTAAATTTTTAACATTACCATGAAATGACTCGAGATGTTTGAGAGTGGTTCCAGCCTGATCGGACTTCATATGTAGAAAATAGAATTTCACATCCTATTCAAAATTCAGTAGACTTAACAATTTTCAAGAATTCAGGATCAATGGTATGGTGGCATTTCATTAGATTATATCATGTATGAGGGTATGTGATTAGAATTTAATCAAGAGCACCATGCCCTATATGTAACCTAGTGTTGGTGGGGTTAATTGTTGAACTTCTTTGTCATGTCGTTAGCAAAAAATTACATTTCAATCAACTCAAAATCATCGATCAAGCATGTTAAGTTCTTTCTACAATATTTTCAGGTTTGCATTAGGTAGTTTGATCAATTTTGGGCAATTTTGACTAATGTCCCGAGATAATCGAGGTAGAGTACTAGAGGTAGAGGCAAAGGCTAGACAAGAGGAGAAGAATCTAGATTATAGATGGTTGATGCTCAAATATTTAATCATTAATGTACAATGGATGTCATATCTATCTTGATTTATGTACAAATATGCATGCTTCCATATCTTCTACAATTAATTTGGTATTTTGGATGTTTTTTTAATATAAATGCAAAAAAAATAAAATTAAAAAGAATATATATATATATATATAGTAGATGCTTCTGAGACACTTCGCTTCCTAGATTTTTTGGAAATGACGCTTCCGAGTCCCCGCTTCCAAAAAATGTCCCCTCTTCATGCAACGTTGATTTGGACACTTTTCCCTAGGCTAAAGATAAAAGCCTTAGGGAACCACTTGTCCTCTGGTACCCAAATTTTAACACTCCCTCTTACCGAGGAAAGTGTTTCTCACCACTCCCATCTTGTCTTTGAAGTAGACATGCTTGCCCCGTGGTAAGGCTTTGGTCAAAATGTCTGCTACCTGCTCATCTATGGAAACATACTCAAGCTTTACAGCTCCCTTCTTGACATAGTCTCTGATGAAATGATATTTGATCTTGATATGCTTTGACTTGTCATGAAAAACTAGATTCTCCATGAGTTTAATGCAACTCTGATTATCACAGTAAATCACTAAAGGTCTCAATGCTTGACCAAATAGACCAAACAACATCTTGCGAAGCCATATGGCCTCACAACTAGCCAAACTGGTTGCCATGTACTCTGCATCCGCTGAACTCAATGCAACTGACTGTTGCTTTTGGCTGAACTACGACACAACTGCCGAACCCAACCCAAAACAACCCCCTAAATTGCTCTTCCTATCAAAAGCATAACCTGCCCAATCTGAATCAGTGTACCCTGCCAGTCTCACTCCATCTCCCTGTCTATAATCCAGACCAAAATCCACTGTCCCCTGCAAGTAACGAAGAATGTGTTTTGCAGCAACCCAGTGCACTCTCCTGGGCTCACACATGAACTGGCTCACCGTGTTGACTGCAAAACATATATCTGGTTGAGTGTTGACCAAATACATCAAGGAATCAATCCACTGTTTATACAAAGTAGGATCCACCAAATTGGAACCTGAAGCATGAAGCTTCTTCCAGTTAGTGACCATAGGTGTAGACATGGGTTTGCAATCCTCCATGTGAAATCTGCTAAGAATGTCCACAATATACTTCCCCTATCCCAGGAAGAAATGCCCCTCCTCCTGCCACACCTTCAATCCCAAAAAGTAATGCATCAAGCCAATGTCCTTCATCTCAAAGTCTAAAGCAAGATTTCTCTTGCAGCCCTCAATGAGTCTCTCTTCACTTGTAATGACCAAGTCATCAACATACAACACCAGAATGAGAGGCTCCTCACCTACCACAATAAATTATAGGTTCAGATCTGCATCACTCTTTATGAAACCCAACTCTTGCAAGTATGTATCAATCCTCGAGTACCAAGCTTGCTTCAGGCCATAGAGTGCCTTCTTCAGTTTGCATACATGGGACTCCTTCCCATGCACCTCAAAGCCCTGCGGTTGCTCAATATAAGCCTCCTCCTGTATGAAGCCATTGAGAAAAGCAGTCTTCACATCCATCTAGTGGATCTTCCAACCCATCTCTGCTGCTATCGATATAATGGAGCGAATGGAAGTATATCGAGCCATGGGAGTGAAGGTCTCCTCATAGTCAACTCCCTCTACCTGTGAGAATCCTCTCGCCACAAACCGAGCCTTGAACTTCTCGATGCTGCCATCTGCAACATGCTTTATCTTGTAGAGCCATCTGGAAGTAACCATTGATTTACCTTCAGGCCTTGACACTACCTCCCAAACATCGTCCTTCATAATAGAATAATACTCCAGACCTGCTGGCTAGCTGCCTCCTCATAGCTAGAAGGCTCATAATCAACGATGCTAGTGATCAATGCCATATAGCTACAAAACCGCTCAGGTGGTTTGCTCTCTCTAACCTGTCTCTTTGGCCCAACAACAGATGTGACCTCGCGCAAGGTGTCTTTTAGCCACTTGGGCTTCCTCTTCCCTAAGCACACTTCTCCCACCGGAGTGAAAGAATCCTCATCATCATCAGAAGGCTGAACTCCTGAAGGCCTACCAATTGACCTTAGGCCTGAACCTATGCCTGTAGATGATGAAGTATAGTGTGAACTGTCCATCAGTGGACTACCCTTTGAACTGCTCTGTGGACTGCTTTGCATGCTGCCCGAACCACCACCCATATGACTCTGAGAGCCACTGTTCACTGATGGACCTGACACTATAATTGATCTACCTCCTGATCCCTGTCCACCGGATCCCTATGACTGACTCAGCTGCTCTTGAGGGTCTGGTGAATCCATGTACTCTAACTCCCGTGATCTCTTGAAAGCCCTATCCTCTTCGAACTTCACATCTCGCCTGACAACAACTGTCCTCCTAGCATGAATATAAATCCGAAAGGCTTTCGAGGTCTCACTGTAACTCACAAAGATGCCCTTATCTGTAGTGGGCTCTAGCTTGGTCCTCTTCTCCTTGGGAACATAGGAGTGTGTAATGCACCCAAAGATACGAAAGTGACCAACATCAGGGTTCTTCCCAGAAAAAGCCTCCTCCGGAGTCACATGCCCCAAGGCACGATGTGGACTCCTGTTCTGCAAGTACACAACAGTGTTGCAGGCCTCTGCCCACAAAAACAAAAGGTAACCCCTGATCATGAAGCATGGCTTTGGCAGCCCCAATGATGGATCTGTTCTTCCTCTCTGCAACCCCGTTCTGCTGGGGGTTGTAAGGAACTATGAACTCCCTCCTGATGCATGCCTCTGCACAACAATTAACAAACTCACCAAGGGTATACTCCCCTCCCTTATCCGACCTGAGGGCTTTGATCTTTCGACTTGTTTGAGTCTCCACAAGAGCTTTGAACTCCTAAAACTGCTTGAAGACCTCACTCTTCGTCTTCAAGAAATAAATCCAGGTCTTCCTGGAGTGATCATCAATGAATAAAACATAATGCTCATATCTAGTCAAGGATACATGAGACATCCGACCGTTCACATCGGTATGAATAAAATCAAGAATCCTTGTCGCTCTGCTGTCACTACTGGGAAAAGGGGATTTGGCAAACTTCCCCATAGCACATCCTCTGCATGTATCGAGGTGATCAGAACTAAAATCTAGCACACCTGTGGTGATCTCCTGCAATGTCCTTAAGGTTCCATGGTACATGTTCCCCATCCTGCGGTGCCAAGTCTCGCACAACTCTGAACTACTAGATGTGCTGCCGGTACTGCTACTCAATGCCATCAGGGGCTGGAATGAAAACTTGTACACTTTGGCATGGCGCACACCAATCACTCTCGCTGAATCAGCTGGAGCGCCCCTAGGATATATAAGCACATGCCCTCTCCTGAACAACACCTCATACCCTTTGTCCTCCAATGCTGAGACGGATATAAGGTTCTTCTTCATCGCTGGCACATATAGAACATCCGACACTTTCAAGGGAGGTTTGGGTTCCCTATCAAATATCAATGTCCCCACACCGACTGCTCTAACAATGCTATCATCTTCGAGTACTACCTCAATATCAGTGCCTCTCTGAAAACTCTGAGAAGTACTCCCGGACTCCTGTCATATGACGAGCAGCCGCACTATCAACATACCAAATACCTGAAGATGCTCCGCTAGTGGAGGTAAGTGCACACTCCCTCTCAACCTGTGTGCCATGTGATCCTGCACTAGTGCACTCACAAGCTATGAACCCAAACTCTTGGTCAAAGCTCTCCGAGAAGTCCTCTATCTCTGCAGATGCTGCCATGGTTTTGTCCTTTCCCTTCTTTTTCTTCTCCGAACACACAACTGCATAGTGTCCCAACTTCTGACAATTCCAACATTTGACTTTGGAATAGTCCTTCTCCTTGTTCACCTGCTTACCTTTACCTTTGCCTTTGCTCCCACCACCACTTGTGGAAGTTGGCTTCTTTCCTTTGCCCTTCTTGCCCCTTGCTAACAATGCTACATTGTCATCCTCCTCCACCTGTTTGGCTGCCCCAAGATGCTTCTTTCTGATCTCATTCTAAATGTAATCATCCCACAACCTTTCCTAGCTGTGAAGGTTCTCTCGTGCAACAATCCCATCCACAAAACTCTCCCAAGTCTTGGGAAGACCATTCAGTGTAATTCGCACCAACTCAGTGGGTGGAATGGTTTCTTCAACAGCAGCCAACTCATATCTCACAGAAGTGATGTTTGTGAGGTATGCTATAGCACTATCAGTCTTAGCCATTTTAATGGCCTTCAGCTTTTCCCTTAGGACCGTTTTCTTGTTTTCATTGGTGCTCTGGTAAATATTGGTCAAGGTTGTCCACATCTCATGTGCATATGTCTTTCCTCTCACATGAGGAATGATATGGTCTTTAACACCATCCAGAATTAGTTTTTTTACCTTAGCATTCTTCTTATTAAAATCTGCCAACTGAACAGAGTCAGCAGGTACTGCGACTAGGTGTTGTGTGGTGTGAACCATTATGTCCCAGACTTCAGCCTTCTCAAAGATGCTCTAGATTCTCTCCCTCCATGCCCTATAGTTGCTCTGCCCATCCAAACTATCCTCAAAACTCAAGTCCAAAGACATGCATGCTATCCTAACAAACTAAAAATTTCAAAAATGTGGTAAAGGTTCAGTTTTCTGTGTAAATCAGCTTGCTGTAATTTTTCACTTGCTGTCCCAAACTGCACTTTTCAGCCACCCAAGCTCTGATACCATGTAGAAATTTTAGTCCCACTCCCGTTTTCAGTTTCACCTTATCACTCCCATATAGTTAAATGCCCATTCCCACAATCATACATTCAAAATTCTGGAAATGAAATTCATTTCTGAAAACACAAATTTAGCAATTTCACAGTTGCTGGAAATGCAAAAATAAAACTCAGGAAATTGTAACAACCACACACAAAAAAATAACACTGCGATTTTTGGTCAATGTGACCCTGGAAAAACCCCCTACAACTCTTAGGGAAAACCAATTTGAGAGGTCTTCTTTATTTCTGGAAAATGCTTTTACAAAGAAGCTGCAAACATGGTAAAAATTATAGCAACCGAAATTACAGACTTATCTCATTTTCCGTGCTGGACCTCCGCCTCGGAAAATGTGCCAATCAGCAAACTTACAAAACAGAAAATTTTACAACATTAATGACAACATTAAATGCTGTACGATTGCCTCGAAAAATGTGTCGAAACATTTGTACTGAATTGTACGGATTTGTCCAACAAGCCTCCTTGAAATCTGTGCCCATAAAATGCCTTGAAAACTATGCTGAAGTTGCTATCTATTTTCTCGATTTTTGTGCCAAAAATATCAGTTGTACTTCTCCTCGATTTTCGTGCCCAGATTCTACCTCAAACTCCATGCTTAATGCTACTATCCTCTTTCTCGATTTTTGTGCCTCCCTTTCTTGGAAATCATGCCTCTCTTGCTGTACGAATTTTGCTTTGGGATTTGTGCCAATATTGTTGCTGTATGGATTTGCTGAGTGTCTTTGATGCTCTCCTCCAACTTCTTACTACTTAGAAATTTTCCTTGCTCTCTCTTGCTCCTTCTCTCAATCTGCTCATGAAAAACTGAAGTGGTCTTTTCCTCTTCTCCTTTCCTTTTTCCCCAAGTGACCTTTTGGGTAACCTTAATATCTAATGGCTGAGATTCATTTAGATCTAGGGATGAGAATAAATGTGCATTTAATTCTCACTTTCTATTTTTTAACTCACCCACATAAATAAAGACCCACTTAGCCTTTTATTTCCATAGTCACTTTTTCACTTTCTAATTTTACATTTACTTTAATAAAGTCACTTTAAAATTAGACTTATAACCTTATCACTTATAAAGTCACTTTAAAATTAGATTTGAATTTACCACTTATAAAGTCACTTTAGGAGAAAAGTACAAAGTACATTTGGACACTTTTCCCTAGGCCAAAGATCAAAGCCTTAGGGAACCACTTGTCATCTGGTACCCAAATTTTAACATTCCCTTCGTTTTTTGTGTTCCTTCTTCTCCGTCTTTGCTGACTTCTCCCTCCTCCTTCTGTCTTTGCAATCCCGCCTCTACAGACTCACTCTCTGAAATCAAATTATCTTACTTCGAAATCGATTTCCTTCGGGTACTGAGAATGTGCTCGGCTTGTGTAATATTCCCAATTAGCAGCAGCTAATTGGTAATATTAAATATTGGCCATTTTACGTTATAAAGTAAAGTCGGTATATAAAGTGGGTTAGGAGACACTCAACCCACACTTAGGGTAATAAACACTTCCTAAAGTCACTTGAGCACCTTTAATTAACATCGTGGGGCCCAAGGGGTCGAAGTGACTGCGTGGGAATAGTGGCAGCATGGGCAGCGTGGGTCCTAGGCAGCGCAGAGGTGGATGGACATTGTGGCCAAGAGGGACATCGCAGTTTTGGTGGGACCTAGGGGAGAGAAAGGCACTCCAAGCATAAAGAGGGAGAGAGGCCCTTCATTTGCTCATTCGATTATGCATCTTTGTTTTGTCTATTGACATTGAGCACACTTTTGCTATTGAGCAGAGTCTGCAAGTGTTGTTTAGCACAAGGGTGTCTCCGAGCGGAGGTCCCAACCTTAGCCCCGGGGGACTTCGAGTGCCTGCTCGAGTGAGGAGTTCTATCATTGGATTTTTAGGTGGGAGCCATAGCATCTACAGCAGGGATTGCGCACTTGTTTAGACAACGCAGTCTTGAGGAGAGACCACACAGTTCTTGGAGGAGGTAGTGTCGGGAGCTGAGATTTATCCAGGGATTTAGCCCAGAATAGTGAGGAGGGGTCAGCCCTTAGCTATTCCATCATTTTGTCAGAGGATAAGGCCATCATTTGCAGAGACATCTTCAGGGATAGCGTGATTTTTCTAGGGAGGTGATTTTCTAGGGTCATCCATTCCGAAAACCCTTTCTGGTCTTTTCTGGGTATTGAGTGAGGAGCGCATTCCCAAAGTCCCATATTTTTCTGAGCAGGGGAACAACCCCAAAGTGTTATCTTATTCCAGTAGCAGCAGCAGCCCTTAGAGATAACGCAGTCATTGATAGAGCAACCATTCCGAGAGCATTTCTGAGAGTATCTCTAGCTTGCCTTGTGCAGGCCAAGGTGCTATTATTCTGATCACCTTTGTACTCATTTCACTTTTAGTTATATAATAAAATGGCTCAGCGTTCTCCATATTTTGCAGTCTACGTATGATGTCTCTTTACTTGCTGTAGTTTCATGTTTATGTCGCTTTATATTGTTGTTTATTTCTACTTAGAATATTACAGTGGTATCAGAGCTCATAGACTTGCCTCAGCCTGTGGAGCAGATTGTCTATGACACTCGTAGGAAAACTATACATCACTTACAGGGGAAAGAGGTATAAGGACCAAGAGAGGCAGCTTGAGGCCACTTTTGGAGAGGGTGACTGCATTCCGATAGTGGATACAAAAGAGGAAGAACCCATGGCAGAGCAGAAAGATGAAGGGAAGGAGTTTGGGGAACTTCTCCTAAAGTTTATGTAGGAGTTGTTGAGAAGGATAGAGGAGATGGGACAGAAGTTCAACGCAGATCAGAGACAGTGTGAAACCCCAAGGGGTTTCCACACCGGAGAAGGGTCTGGCACATCCCATCACTTACAGGAGCACCTCACAGCGCAGCAGATGGCACCATTGACTCTCCCACGTTCCACAATGCCCACATTTCTAGCTACAAGCATGGGGGCAGGAGCACCTCAGGAACCGGAGCCGGTTCACATGGAGGATTATTTTGCCGAGTATCAGTGCTACAGGCGAGAGTTTAGTGAGGCTCTCACTTTCCATGACTTTGTGCAGGTCAAGAAGGACATCAGACCCCGCAACCAGAACAGAGGGGCTAGATACACACAGGATGGGGATGTACAGCGTACAGTGGGCAGATTTTACCTACCGACATTTGATGGATCCTCCAAGTGTTCGGCAAAGACTTGGGTGGAGAAGTTTGATATATACTTCCAGCTCAATCAGATGGTAGAGGCAGAGGCCATCAAGGTGGCAGCGCTGCACCTGGAGGGTGAGGCCCATGATTGGTGGTTCCATGGGATGGCCACGCTGGGGCACTCAGGGGTGACAACGTATTCTGAATTTACACAGAGGCTGATAGAGCTATTTGAGTGGAGGGATCTGGAGGAGCACTTTGTTGAGCTGACTTAGCTCAAGCAGACCGAGAGTCCGGACACATACATTTATGAGTTTTTGAGACTCTCCGTGATGGGCAGAACCTCTTCGGGGGTTAGTTAGATCGACGAGGTCGACTACACTTCATGACGCAGTTGGGAGGACCTGGGATTTGCAGGATGCCCTACCTAGGACTAGAGCTCCTTTCCCCCAGAGACCGGCATTTCAGCCGAAGGGGAAGGACACGAGGGTTCCGCCTCCAAAAAGGAACCAGAGCCGAGGGCCTTTGGAAATCAGCTCCAAAAAGAGAAGAAAAGAGATATCAACGCCTTAGAAATAAGCCACTACGAGGGGGAAACCTCCAATACATTACATGAATGAACAATTCTTGGATGATACAATTTACAAAACCTCCTTTCTATTTATAGGAGTCCATGGGGCCATAATGTAATCCTAGTGGGCCACAATGTAATCCTAGCCGACCTAACAATAATAATTTAAGGGCACAATAATAACAAAATGGGGGTTACAAGGGTTCAATAATAACAATAAGGGGGTTACACTAACAATAATAAAGGACTATACTAGTGATATAGGGACCTAACATGCCCCTCTCCTTCAAAAAAGTGTTGTCCTCAACGCTTGAGTAGCTCCGGGTGCTTCTGTATAAAATTCTCATCCTCACATGTAGAATCTTCAGTGGGTAAGTTCTTCCACTTGATGAGATACTCTGAAATTGATCGATTCCGTAGCTGTCGAGTTCTTGTTTCCATGACCGCTTCGGGTTCCAATATGATTTTTCCTTCCTCATCAAGTTCTGGCAATATTGTTTGAACTGGAAGATTTTCACCTATAACCTTCTTTAAGCATGAAACATGGAAAACTGGATGTACTCGCGAAGAAGCAGGAAGCTCCAATTTGTATGCCATAGTACCAATCTTTTGTAACACCTTGTAAGGACCATAGTACTTTGGCGATAGTTTATTATCCTTCTTAGCTTGCTTGAGGGACATTTGTTTATATGGTTGTAGCCGTAAAAATACCCAATCTCCTACATCAAAACTTCTCTCGCTGCGATGTTGATCTGCTGTTGTTTCATTCGATTGGCTAGATATCAAGTAGCACCTAAACAAAACCACCTTCTGGCAGTCAAAAGAATATTTAGATATCTACAAGGAACGACTTAGTATGGACTTTGGTATCCTAAAGGCAAAATCTTCACTTTGACATCATACACAGACGCAGATTGGGCCAGCTGTGTGGATGAAAGGAAAAGCACAAGTGGAGGTGCATTCTATTTAGGAGAAAGTCTTGTGGCATGGTTAAGAAAGAAAAAAACGTCTATCTCTCTATCTATAGCAGAAACAGAATATATAGCAATAGCAACATGTTGTACACAAGTCATGTAGATGAAGAAAACCCTCCAAGACATGAAGGTAAGCATTGATGAACCTATCTCAATCAAATTTGATAATACAAGTGCTATAAGTATATATAAAAATCATGTGCTGCACTCAAAAACTAAACATATCCCAATCAAGTATCATTTTCTCCAAGAACAAGTGGCTTAGAAGATAGTAAAACTGGAGTATGTACCAACAAAAGAACAGAAAGTAGATATATTTACCAAACCGCATGCTAGAGAACCATTTGAATATTTGAGAAATAGACTAGGGGTAGTATCTGTAGATGCTACTCTCTGATATGAATAGAGATCACAATTTCAAGGGGAGAACAGAAATGAAAATATCATTCGAGGGGGAGATCAGCCAGCAAAGGAAACATGAAACAGGTCCTCAGGATCAAAGAATTAAAGGACAGAATCTACGCTACGAGATGTGCAACCCCTTGCCATTGATGTCAAAGGGGGAGGAAGAGCAAGCAACAAGAGAAAGGATCCTAAAAGGAAAACATAGAAAGTGTATTGCCATCAATGCCATAGGGGGAGACTATTGTAAATATTGTCATTGATGGAAAAGAAGGCAACAGATGTAGAGACAGGCAAATGACAACAGCAGAAGACAACAGGTAATATTTACAGAGAGAAGCGAAGGCAAAGGCAGAAAGGCAGAGGCAGTAGATGAAAAGGTCGAGCAGCAGAGGCACAATGAAGGCAGAGGTAGAGGCACAACCATTATCAAACAAATTCTGAGAATCACTACCCCCTCTGGAAGATTCATTGAAGACTAAAGCGGCAAAGTACACATACATATATATATATATATACATGCAACACTTTATATAAGTATAGTGCCTTTTTATTTCCAAAGAGAAAAACATATATATATATGTGTGTGTGTGTGTGTGCAGCGCACTATATACGAAGTATCATAAGGTGGGACCCCCCTACATAAAATTCCTAGAATAGTTACCCAAGCTGGAGGATATATATAAACCTTATTCCGAGAAACATTACCCTAGGTAGAGGATACATTAAAGTGGAATCAGACTCGTATATATATGCAGTGCCTTATTTATGTTGCGCCTTATACACAACGATCCAAGGAATATATATATATATATATATATATATATATATATATATATGTAGCGTGAGATCTAAAGAACCAAAGGTTCTATCAAAGGCAAAGTACCATATGGTGGGACCCTTATCAATCGCATCGAAAAAGGTGACAGCCGATCATATGAACAGAAAGTTGCGATTGCGATTGAAGCCCAGACCTTATGGGTCTATAAATCATGATTAATATATGTTTGAGTTACGGCATAACAGTGATACATCGCATCGGAGAAAAGTGTGGCAGTGAAGCATGACAATAGAAGTTGTGATTGCAATTGAAGTTCCAGACCCGATATGGTTTAAACAATGATTTATATATGTTTAAGTTCTGGAGATTTGATAGCTAGTGGGACCCTCACCCAATCGCATCGGAGCATCGGAGCATAAGTATATCGGAACATGCAACTGCAAATTGCGATTGCGATTGAGTTCCGGACCCGATGGGCATATAAACTGTGACTTGATAGGTTTGAGTTACAGCCTAATCGCATCGGCACATTTAAATGAACAGTGGTCAATTGCATCGGAAAGAAGCAGATCGTTGGAGCACTATATTAAAATATTGCGATTGCGATTGAGTTCCAGACCCGATGGGTATATGAACTATGATTCAAACACATTTAAATTCTGGCATTAAAATAGGCCATCGCATCGGAAAGAAGCAGAATGTTGGAGCACTATATTAAAATATTGTGATTGCGATTAATCGCAATCGGAAGAACTCGAAAAGCGATTCATCGCATTGGCGGAAATCAAAAGACCAAATCGCAGGAGTATTATGAATGTTGCGATTGCGATTGAAATACACGAGTGGAGTATAGTTGGCATGTGGGGTCCATCCAAAGATAAGACTAAGAATAGTTTTGCTCCAAGTTAATTAATCCAAAGTTAAAGCGGAAAGGAAAGCACCGCGGCACATATATGTATATAAAAAACAATACATACATATTTCCAATATGTGGACAGTAATGCATCGCACCAGATGATAGAACAAGTTCAGCAAGTGGGATAGTAAGGGAACAAGTTAAAACATTTTATTATTTGTATAATGCTGAGAATCAATTAGCATGATATAAAAAGCAGAGTTACATATGTATGGCATATGGCCATTACCCTGCGACAGTGAACAAGGAAACAAACAGAGCCGAAAGGGACAAAGACACAGTCAAAGAAGAGACAAATGCGCAGCAAGCTAAGAGGCTAAATGAGTGAGCTGGAAGTTTCATTGTAATTGAATGTAAATGATTTTAATTTATATTGTTGTGATGCATTGGCAAGTCTCCGGAAGAGAACAAAATTCCCACCGTAATATTAAAGTTGGTACCTATAGTTATATTTTTCTGAGTGAGCTGAAAAGAAATGAGAAGGTAGAAAATCAAGAGGTGTGACTATCCATTTCGAATTCCTAGAGGAAAACAAACAGTCATGAGGAAATCTCTATAAGTAATATCACCTTGATATACATAAGAGAGAGAGAGAGAGTAAAGATAGAGAATGTAGAGTATAGAAGATTAAGGCAGAGAAGATAAGGAAGAGAAGAGCATAAAGAGATGCTACAGAACAGAGCTGATATCTGAGGTAAATCAACAAACATTCTGTTTGATAAATTGAGGAAGTTGGAGCTTCCCTATCAAGTTGAAGCTTGATAGCTGTCAGTTGTAGTTGACTAAGGTTGGAGCCTCCTGTAGGTTGGTGCCTGCAGAAAATTGAAGGAAGTTCAAGCTTCCTTGCAAGTTGTAGCTTGCAGAATTGAGGTTGGTGCCTCCTGTAGGTCGGTGCCTGTAGAAAAACAGTGGTGAGAGGGAGTTGGAGCTTTCCTTTGCATCACAACAATAATAAGATGTGGTTTTCTCCCTTTATGGGTTTCCACTTATATCTGTTGTCTCTATCTGTGTTGTCTATGTGCTGAAATGATTTACCAAATCTGCTTAATGTTTGTTGTTCTCATAATAAGTTTGATGTCACATTAATTTAATACTTGCTGCAACTTATTAAGACTGTTATGTCACATTAATTTAATACTTGCTGCAAATTATTAAGACTGTTCATATACTAGGGTTGGTTATAAAAGTAAGATGCAAATAAGCTGACAAAATTTTTAAAAAGCTCATGTATGTGTTAAAATAATCCATCCCCCCCCCCTCTCAGTTTAACTAAGAATTCAACAATCTTATAAACCAGAAAACAAATGAATTGAAACTATTAAGCATGAAAATTTACATTCTGCATAAATACTTCGATTTTCAAAAAGATAAAATGAAACTGGCTACCTAAATTAGGATTAATATTTAAGTAAACAGAAATTGTATTCTGGAAAGAAATACCATTCTATTTAATTAGTAAAATAAGAAATTTGTTTCTATACATTCAATACTCTATATGTCTGGTTATATTAACTAGATTATTGTAAAATACAATTTCAAAAATTATATATATATTATGCTGGATACAGAAATTATGAAAATAGAATTGATTGTATGCAAAAGAAGGCATTATATGAATTATGGAATATTCAAATTATTAAACCATTCTCTATTATAAAAATTTTAATTGAAAGAAACTATATGAAATATGAAGAAGAAACTATTTCATTCAATTATCTCAAATTGTAACATGTGAGAAAAGTAAATTGGTACTAATTTATAAAATCTTATAAAGGTAAAAATCTTTTGGAACAATGGTATTCCAGAAATTTGATATGTCATTATTAAACTACTAAGTTTTAAACATAAATACTCTACAGGTAACTTAATATCTATCCTGGCTTTTACATTCATTACCTTTGAGAGAGTTCTTAACATATTACATTGAAAAATATGTAAATTTTGAATAGATAGCAATTATGTGGAAAATAATAAGAATTATTTGGTTAGATAATGATCTGAAACCATAGAGAAATCTTACATACATTTACATATATTAACTTTGTAAGAGAGTTTCCATAAATTTTTCCGAAGATAAAAAGACTGATATGTACATAAACTGAAATGTTTATAAACACTTATAACAGTAACATAAATTAAATAGAATCAATGCCCCTCTATTTATAGAAGAGATGGAATTAACATACTGTAACAAATGATGGATAGAACAGAGTGTTGATTTATAAATATATTTATCAAAAAAAATCAATTCTGTTACTATAAATAAACAATATATATACATATATGCAAAAACATTTGAAAAGAACTGAGAAATTACAGTAAAAAAGATTCCTGAAAAAAATATATATGTTTAATAGACCGGACACAAAAACTATCGAAAAATTATGAGAGTATCTATATAGTCCGAATACATCTGAATGAGTAATAGCGGAGAATTCTAGAGTTTATACTAAAACCAGAACTAAATCAAACACAATTTGGTCTTCAAGGTCGAAAAGTATGGGAAACGTGGCATGACCAACCTGTAGATGGAGTAACAGAAGTTCGTTTAGTTTGGAATACGTTAATGAATGGAGCCATAAGTTATATGTAAGGTCAAGGAAAGAGAGATTACCTTCATTCAAAAATACGTAGGAAATTAATTAATTTTCAGAGAAAAATATAAGTTAAAATTTTGAAAATCATTCTGTTACAAAAACAAAAAGGAAACAATGAGTTACTTATGGGAAAAACGTGGTAGAACCTCATCCCTGAATCGAGTTGCACAGAAGGATGGAACCACGTTGTGCTCGTACTAACAGTAAGAGGAACGATTCCAGGTTAACTTCACAAGGTTGAAAAATCAACCGATTGGAAGAGCTTAAAACGAAAGCATATAATGATTAAATACAAAGGGTTCTTTTTTCCCAATCAGTGTCTAACTATGCATCACGAAAAGTTATTGACATTGAACCCATTATCAAATGAATAAACAAGTCCGAGAAGAAAATAAATCATGGAGTTGCACTCTCATATAAGCTAAAGAGATTCAAAAGAAAGTCTATCACTTCAAACGAAAAAGCGTATTAGGGGAGAGTTTCTCGGGCAATCCCATAAGCAACACGTTTTAAAACACCAGTGATCATCATATACTCACAATTGCAAATGGATTTAAAATAAATAGGTTAAGAAATAAATTGCATTACCTGTAGCATGGAAAAAGGGCATCGCACCAGAGGAGAAAAGCACTGTGCGCACTATGGAATTGGCAACGTATCAGCTTGGTGAGAATAGAGACGCTTACGCTTGGCAGAAAAACCCTCGATGAAGAATGAAATAGAGACTCTGCTGTGTTTAATAGAGAGGGATGGCTTACAACCCTAATCCCATCCAACGCTACACCTGGAAAAGATCAGTCGACTCTGTCTTGTAGATAGAGAATGGCCGACTTGATATTTTGAAACCTAACTACATTAAACGTTGGTCTACCGTGGCAGATTGTAGCATTTAAAATGAATCACTGTTAGGTAACATAAACATATAGACAATTAGTTATTTTGTGGCTCGAGGAAAATAGTAGTAGTTTGACATTAATGCCGGCGTACAAAACTAAATCGATGAGAAGTAAGGAAGTAGTGTATGTTAGTAGACATAATAATTATATCACTATTCAAAACGAAATATCAATACGAAGTATCAATGCTAAGGTAATAAGCATACCTATGCAAAATTCATAATGTAAATGACTTAAAAACCCATAATTCTCCATTAGTCGTGGAGAGGATCGTGGGTTCATAGTGATGAAAAAATAAAATCCAAAGACGAGGGGTTTGATAATTAAATTCGATGGGTATAAGAACCATTCGAATATATGATGAATGGGGATGTCATTAAATGGCGTAAAGTGAAGGTTCAATATAAAACTATTTAAGGTCAAGTGAGTATTAAATTGATTAATGATAAACTTAGTGTAGTAATGGTTATACTATTGGTATAAGAGGTATATATAGAGGAACAATGAATAGCCTTTACTAAGAGGAAAATTAATAGTCATACTATAGTTATAAATTTAGTGTTGTAATGGTTATACTAGTGGAATAATGTAACATACCTCACTAATTTATTTATTTATTTATTTATTTTATTTTATTTTTTTAATTTTAATTTTATTTTTTTTTCTTTCTGTTGCGTTGGTTCAAAGTAAGAGTGACATGACTCTTCTAATTCCTCCTTCAGGTTTTACAACCTTTATATTTAAACAGTATTAATAATATTAAGAACAGAAGGTTGAACCATGTCTAATGTTTTACCTTTTACCTATGTTTTTCACATTCCACTTATACTATTCGCATTATATAATAGGAAGACTCTATATTACTTTTAATACTTATTTATATTAAATATTCCTAAATTTAATATAAATATATCTTACAATATATTTCTTTCCCACTTTGCACTAGGTATTCTTTTTATAATTTTTGAGAATTTTATATATACATTCCATCTCAAGTGAAATCTATGTTTCACTTATCCCTATGACTTAACTCTTTTTCCAACCTATTTATATGCTATTCCAAGGTATGAAAGTTGACCCGTCACAACCTACGTTGCTTCTTATTATGCACATAGGGTGCCAATATATATATATATATATATAAGTGGGTAAACGATTTACATTCTATCCCCAAAATTATAACGTAAGGGTTATAAAGGTTTGGGTTTATTTGGTTTACAACTTCGATGGTAAGAGGCATTAAATACAAAGTACACTTGCAAAGCTATTAATCCACCCATCAAGGCTCGACTTAATGTCATTTGTCAGATCCATTGATTATTTTGAATCCGTGTCTGCCTCGTTTCTATTCTCGAGGGTTGTAATAGTAGTTAGCCATATTGTTTTAAATTCTATGATTACCATTCAATTTTTTTTACCTACTGCATCAGATGTCATGGTATTGAATCATTTAGGAAGGTGATTCATACTTCTGTCGATGGATTTGGTCGACTTATGTTAAAGTTAATATGGCTACTCTTTCGAGAATTTCTTTGGTAGATTTAACGATGCCTCCTTTATCGTCTTACACGTGTATGGTCGATCTGAAGAGGGATTTAGGGTTTATGTGAATTATATACATCTTGATTTCCCAGAAAAAAATTTTATTTCACTCCCCTTTTTGTTTCGAGCGAGCTCTGTCATGTTGAATTTCTCACACGCTCTGTTAGCCAAGCTCGCCTTACTCTCATGGTGTCCTACTTACAACGAATGCGAATCGGACTCAGGTACATATATACCCCTCAGCGTTTTCATTTATCTCCTTCCTCTGTATGCGTACTCAGGTGTTACTTATAAGATTGATAACATGATTTCCTGTACAAATTTTTGGTGAAATATGTCAGTTCAAAGGACGCAGTCTACTTAAGATTACTCCAGTTAGTGTCTAAATCTTTTTTTTGAGGGTTTCGATTTTGTTTTTTATGTCTCCTCTTTCCTTTCATAATGACTCGAACCTCCTCCTTCAAATTTGATATCTAATAACAATGGCTTATACGCCCTTGTCCCGATGTGATTTTACTTGTCAGCCGTTTTAAATGATAAGACTGGAAAACGTTGTTGGCAATATGATGCAATGTGTTGTCCTTTATGGCAACCTACTTGATGAAGTTGTCCTTGATGGAAACCTACTTGATGAGTTGCCTATGAAAAGAAACCTATGTGTTAATATGTAAGGATGATGTAGCTATAGATTATTTCAGACGTGACAGAGAAAACAATTCCAGTAAGTGCCAGAGTAATGAGGAACAAGATATGTCACAAAGCATACGCGGGTTTGTAAAGGAAAAGTAGCGTATGTACGCGGAAAAGTACGTACCAAGTAGCGTATGCCTATTTTCACTCTAAATTTATAAAACCAGGGGACATTACCATGGTATTGGCCCACTATATTGAGCACTCGATTATCTACTTGATCCCGTCCAGGAATACCATCAGCAGTTGACTAGTTTTGACTCATGGTATTGACAAAGGCTAAATCTATATAAGGAGAAAAAGATCATAGTGCAACAGTGTGCATAGGTCTGGGTTTTAATGAATACTTCACTCTGAAGTATATCTGCATGGAATGGGTAACATTTTATTGATTTATCTGAATTAATAATACACCTATGAAGAAAATGATGAAGAGGGATCTCTAGATCAGAAATGACTATGTATTTTCTAGATCTGTTTATGGAATGTTTAGATCTATGATCTGGCGAATCTTTGCTAAAGTAAAGGGTAAGATCTGAGCTATTTATCTGTTCTGAAGAGTTGCACAGCCCTACAATGTTTGCATATCTATACACAGGTTCATGGCAGAGAAAGAGCGTATATATGCCGGTTGGTTTCAACAAAAGCACGTATGTATACGTAGGTTTGTCTCTGCGAAAACGTGTATATACACAGGTTCAATGAAGTAAAAGAGCATATGGAATCTAGGGTTTTGCTGAAGTATGTGGAATGAAATTTCTAATCTATTTTTATGTTTTACTGCTATATGTCAGTGATGTATTCATATAGATCTGGGTTGTTTGAATGTTGATTATGCTGCTGATTATCTTGATTAAAGATCAAGTGGTTGGTTGATTGGTTGATGATTCAATGAATGAATTGATGAGGGAAGAATGAATTTCTAAACAGTTCTGCATGTTTGATAGATTGTCTGAATAGAAATATGATTTCAGATCTGAATATGAGTCTAAACAAATTCTGAAAGAAAGCATACACAAAAGAATATGCTAGTTGGTGAAAATGAAAGCGCGTGTATACACAGAAACTGTGAAGAAAAGTCGCGTATTATTTCAAGAATATAAAATTATCATGCACTGAAGAATACGCAGGTTGGTGTGAATAAAGACGCATATATATGTGGGTTACATAAAGGAAAACAATGTATGGTATTTGAAGTAATGGTTGTTCAAGGTTGAATGTGTATCTGATTATCTACTCTGAAGTCTGGGTTATTTCTGATATTCTGGTTACGATGGTATTGCTGTTCCGATTGGAGTTTGGGTAAAGTATGGTTGTTGATGTTAAGGGGTTGTATTGAAGCTTTTTCGATCCAATATGAAAATTGATGAAACGTGGTCTACGGTGGATCTAAGGGTTGAAGCCTTCAGTATGAAAGTTGAAGCTTTCTGCCAGTAGAATCTGGTGCTAAATTTAAGGGGTTGTAGCTCCCTTCCAGGAGAGGCTGGTAAATGAGATCAGGGGGTTGGAGCTCCCTTCTAGTTGTAGCTAGAAAATGATAGAAGGTTGTGGCCTTCTGCAGGTAGAAGCCTGCGTACTAGTATGAGTCTGCATCAGTACTATGTTGTAAAATTTTTTCTATATAATAAAGATTGAAGACAGAGATGACAACAACGGTGGTTTTCTCCCGAATTGGGTTTCCACCTTAAATATTGGTGTTCATGTGTGTGATGGGTCATTCTATTGATTACTACTCATAAATCCTAACCTGATACATAACTGATAAATCTGTTTATAAGACTGCTTCTGAGAATTTCTCTAAATCTGGAAAGTTAAATCAGTTTACGCTAGTTTCCTTGTTCATTTCTGCCTGCATACGCTAGTTCTGTTCATAAAAACCGCGTATGGAAATATGCTCAAAGAAAAAAAAAATATTATTCTATAAGCTCTAAATAATGATTCACACCCCCCCCTCCTCTTAGTATTTTTCCCAACAATTGGTATCAAAGCAGGTTCTTCTGAAAAGGCTTAGCCGCTATAAGGAAGATCAAACAAGATGAGCAATCAAGATGGAACAACATCTATGAGGCCTCCGCTCTTCAATGGAAACAATTTAATATTCTGGAAAACAAGGATGAGATCCTATCTTCAGTCTCTGGGAGCATATGTATGCGCTATTGTTGAAGGAGGATATCAATATCTAGCCGTACTACCAACAGATCCAACGGAAAGAAAGAATTATGAAACAAATGCAAAGGCGGTCAATGCTCTATTGGGAAGTCTAACTGAATCAAAATTTGTCAAAGTCATGCATTTGGAAACAGCAAAGGTAATATGGGACAATATCATTCTAAGTTATGAAGGTGATGCAAAGGTAAAAAGTGCTAAACTCCAAACTCTTAGAATTCAATATGAGAATCTAAAAATGCATAATGAGGAGAGTATTTCCAATTTATTTTTTACGTCTTGATGATATTGTAAATCGTATGAGAAATCAGGGAGAAACAATAACTGAATCTACTTTGGTTTAGAAAGTTTTAAGATCACTAATGGCAAAATTTGAGTCAAAAGTTTCTGCTCTTGAAGAAAAGCAGGATCTTCAAAATCTTACTGTGGTGCAACTTCATGGCATACTAACTACATGTGAAATGAGAAGAGGAGGACCATATGAAGTAAAAAACGTCGTCTTTAGAGCATCTACAAAAGGGAAAGAAGTACAAGAGACAGAAGGATCTGGGTATATCTCAGAAGAAGATGAGGTAAATTTTGTAAAGAAACTCCAACTTGGCACAGGACGGTTCAGAGGTAAGCTTCCTTTCAAATGTTTTTCTTGTGGAAGAGTTGGTCATTATGATGCTAAGTGTCCTCATAAAGAAAAACATGAAAAAGGGAAGGAAGTAGCAAGAAGGAATAAGAATCGGTTTAGCACTAGAAAAAGTTACTATACTCATGAAGATAGTGATGGGTTATTTGATAGTGAGGAAGAATGTGAACAAGATCTTAGACTTCTCATGGCATTTGAAAAGGAATCTAGAGAAGAAAAAGATACTTTTATGGATGCGTTAGAGGACAATGATTTTCTTAATAAATTCAGTCAACTCAAAATATTCTTAGAAGAAAGTAAAATATCCATAGAAACTCTGAAAAATCAGCTTGAAGAAAAGGAGAAACACAATGAGAAATTAGAATGTGAAATAGTAAGTCTAAGAAAAGAAATTGAGAAAGTAAAGACTTTGAATCTTAGATTTTCTAAAGGATCTGAAACCTTAGATGAGATTATCAAGGTACAACATTCTCCTCTTATAAATATAGGTCTTGGATATATCAGAGAATCTTCTCAGGCTTCAACACCAAATTATCTAAAAGCAGCTACAGCCAGTATACAACATTCTGCCACTCAGCAAGGGAATAAAGAATCTTTACAGGTAAAGCATGACCATCTCAATTCAAGGAACACTAACAAGAATACCTTTCAAGGAAACACCAATCAACAGGTAAATTCAAGTAGAAGATTTCATGATCGCAAAAATTTCTTCTTCAATGGAAAATGTTTCTCATGTCACAATTTTGGTCATAAATTTGTTCAATGTGTTGCATATAAAACCATCATGACAATAGAAGCAAGAAAGAAAATGATTGATATTGGAACAAAGAAGAATACCTATAACAACTTTTCTCCTCTTCAAAATGAAGTTGAATGTGCTTATTGCAATAAATTTGGCCATGAAGAATCTGAATGCAGGAGCAAAGTTCAGCCAAAAGAGAATTTTCCTTCAAGCTCCTAAGTGTGGAAAAATAAGGAATTACAGGTTGAAAATTGTGGCATATATTTATTTGCAGAAGGTGAAGAAAATCAATGGTACATTGATAGTGGATGCTCAAAACACATGACAAGTGAGAAAAACAAACTTCTTGCATATAGTGCTCTAGAAAAGGAAAAGAATGTTACTTTTGGAAATGATACTCCTGTTGTCATTAAGGGAAAAGGGTCTGTTTTTCTAAAAGAAAAGGTGAAAGCTAATAATTTCATGTATGTGGATGGATTAAAGCATAACCTGTTAAGTGTAATTCAAATGTGTGATCAAGGAACTGCAGTTGTCTTTAGTTCAAAAGAATGTGTGGTACGTGATCTTGATACAGGTAAAACAATTATAAAAGGAAAAAGAACTCCAAGCAACCTGTATGTATTGAATAACTGCAAAGAACAATTTTACTTGAGTAAAACTTCAGAAGATTGGCTATGGCATAGAAGGTTGGGGCATCTAAGCTTCTCTCAAATCAACAAATCTAGTAGACTTAAAGCTGTTTGTGATCTTCCCAACATTACTCTACCTAAAAGTATCATTTGCAAATCTTGCCAATTCGGTAAGAAAACCAGAGTACAATTTAATGCCAAGGAAGGATCGTCAATTAACCCTCTTGAACTCATTCATACTGACATATGTGGACCTATGAGGAAAAAGTCACCACGTGGTGAACAATACTATATCTTATTTATTGATGATTTCTCTAGAATGTGTTGGATTGGATTGATTAAACAAAAAGATGAAGCATTTGATAAATTTTAGATCTTAAAAGCACTGGTTGAAAATGAATTAGATCTAAAAATAAAGTGTCTTAGATCTAATCGAGGAGGAGAATATACATCAGATTAATTCCTTGAATTTTGTGAACAACATGGCATAAAAAGACAGTTTTCTATAGCTGGCACTCCACAACAAAATGGCATAGCAGAAAGAATGAATAGAACAGTTCAACAAATGGCTAGAGCTATGCTTGATGATTCCGGAACACCTGACACATTTTGGGGAGAAGCAGCACATACAACGGTAAATATTCTTAACAAGGCACATGTTCGTGTAAATAGTGATAAAACTCCATATGAACTCTAGTATGGTAATCCTCCCACTGTGAAGCATTTTAGAGTTTTTGGAAGAAAATGCTTTATAAAAAATAATGATGAAAAACTTGGCAAGTTTGAACCCAGAGCAGATGAAGGAATACTTCTTGGTTACTCCTCTAGGAGTAGAGCATATAAATGTTACAATAAAAGACTTCAGAAGATTTTTGAATGTATTGATGTTGTTATTGATGAGTCTCCTGCAGCTCCAAAAGAAGAAAAACAAACAACAGATGAAGACGATGATGACATATATCCTTCTACATCAAATAGGAATGATATAGACAGTGAACCCAATGAAGAACTCGAAGATGATTTATCTGAAAAAGCTCCATCCATATATGTTCAAAAGAATCATCCAGAATCTCAAATTTTGGGAGAAAAGGGATCAGGTGTACAAACAAGAAGGACTCTTGTGGGATCTTCTAGCTATCTGGCATTTCTATCCACTATTGAACCACTCAATGTCAATCAAGCTAGCAAAGATGAATGTTGGATTTAAGCCATGAATGAAGAGCTTGATCAAATTGAAAAGAATCACACTTGGGAATTAGTACCAAGACCTCATGACAAAAATGTCATTGGAACTAAATGGATATTCAAAAACAAGTTAAATGAGAATGGGGATGTTATAAGAAATATAGCTAGACTTGTTTGCAAGGGGTATGCTCAACAAGAAGGTATAGACTTTGAAGAAACCTTTGCTCCTGTAGCTAGACTTGAAGCCATAAGAATGTTTCTTGCTTTTTCAAGCTTCCAACAAATCAAAGTTTATCAAATGGATGTTAAATCTGCTTTTCTCAATGGTGACCTAGAAGAAGAAGTTTATATAGAAAAACCAGAAGGATTCATTTTGGAAAATGATGAAAAACTTGTTTGTAGACTTAAAAAGGCTCTATATGGTCTCAAACAAGCTCCAAGGGCATGGTATTATCGTCTTGACAAATATCTTCATCAACAAGGATTTTCAAAGGGGTCTGCTGATAGCAACTTATACACAAAAACTAAAAATGATAAACTATTGATTGTGGTTGTATATGTTGATGATATCATTTTTGGAAGTAATGAAGAATCTATGAGTCAGAAATTTGCTTCTGTTATGCAGCAAGAATTTGAAATGTCTTTACTAGGGGAACTAACATTCTTTCTTGGCTTACAAGTGCATCAAACTTCAGAAGGTATATTCTTATCACAAGCGAAATATTTGAAGCAAATTCTGAAGAAGTATGGGATGGAAGAATGCAAACCTGTAAGTACACCAATGATAACTGGATGTAATCTCAGTTCTCATGACAATTCTCCCACGGTGAATCAACCAGAATACAGATCTATGATTGGAAGTCTTCTTTATCTCACAGGGACCAGACCATACATTATGCATGCAGTTGGGATTGTTGGACAATTCCAAGCTAATCCAAAAGAGTCTCACCTTCAGGCTGTCAAAAGAATATTCAAATATCTACAAGGAACTCAAGACTTTGGACTATGGTATCCAAAGAATGCTGATCTCACTCTTCATGCTTACACTAATGCAGATTGGGCTGGAAATGTTGATGATCAGAAAAGCACTAGTGGTGGTGCATTCTATATGGGGCCCTGGTTGGTATCTTGGTTCAGCAAGAAGAAAATCTCCATTGCCTTATCTACAACAGAAGAAGAATATGTGGTTGCCGCATCATGTTGCACTCAACTTCTTTGGATGATGAAAACCTTACAAGACATTCAAATCAAATGTTCACCTCCTATCTCCATTATGTGTGATAATACAAGTGCCATCAGTATCTCAAAGAATCTTGTTATGCATTCCAAGACCAACCAAATTCCCATCAAGTATCACTTCTTACGTGACAAAGTGCTTGAACAAAAGGTGAAGTTGGAGTATGTTCCCTCCAAAGAACAAGTTGCTGATATATTTACCAAACCTTTACCCAGAAAATCATTCGAATATCTCAGACAGAAGCTGGGAGTAGTCTCTGCCATGCAGAAGATCATATCTACTTAAATACAAAAGATTAAATTATATACGCGGATTTCCTGAAGGACAGTCACGTATATACGCGAGTGTATACACAGAAAATTGCGTATGGGTATTTGCTGAAAAAAAATTTTCTCGGTCAGCATTCTTCAGCACAACTGTCGTGCTGTTGGGTATCTCTGGTGATGTTCCAGCTCTCATATTTCTATTTCATTCTCTAATTCTTCTGATGAAGATGCCTTGATGAATTACTGTTGAAAGTGTTCAGGATGCACAAGCTAAGGGGGAGCTTTGGTCATATGGAAAGGATGCATTGTTGCCATTCTAATTATTTTTTGTGGTCTGATCTCATGCTTGAGAATATTTGGTCTTGATTGTATACGTTATTTCTATATTTTGATGAAAAGGTTATACCTATGATGTAAATTTTTATATTCAGTCATGTAAGGACTTCTTCAAATTTGTAAACCCACTTGGTTAGGTAATTGAGTCAAAATATGTAAACCCACTTGGTTGGGTACTTGAGTCACATATGTAAATCCACTTGGTTGGATAATTGATGTAAGTATGCATCCTTGGTGATAGGAATGGTCATAGAGTCATGTAGTTCATTGAAAATTATGTTTGAAGATTCAGCATGAATTCAGGGGGAGCAAGCATGGTAACTTCAGTGCACATCAGATCTACAAAGCTCTTCTTTCTACAATAGAAGAAAAACCTTGTTTGGTTTTGATCCGCCCTTTGCCATTGATGTCAAAGGGGGACAATATCATGGTGTTTTAATAATGGCTATAATAAATGTACCTATATTTTGTGGTGATCAAACACCATCATGGTTTCCATCAAGTCCAAAGGGGGAGATTGTTGGCAATATGATGCAATGTGTTGTCCTTGATGGAAACCTACTTGATGAAGTTGTCCTGGATGGAAACCTACTTGATGAGTTGCCTATGAAAAGAAACCTATGCGTTAATATGTAAGGATGATGTAGCTACAGATTAGTTCATATGTGACAGAGAAAACAATTCCAGTAAGTGCCAGAGTAATGATGAACAAGATATGTCACAAAGCATACATGGGTTTGTAAAGGAAAAAGTACCGTATGTACGCGGAAAAGTACATACCAAGTAGCGTATGCCTATTTGTGCTCTAAATTTATAAAACCAGGGGACATTACCATGGTATTGGCCCACTATATTGAGCGCTCGATTATCTACTTGATCCCGTCCAGGAATACCATCAGCAGTTGAGTGGTTTTGACTCATGGTATTGACAAAGGCTAAATCTATATAAGATCATAGTGCAACAATGTGCATATGTCTGGGTTTTAATGAATAATTCACTCTGAATTATATCTGCATGGAATGGGTAACATTTTATTGATTTATCTAAATTAATAATGCACCTATGAAGAAAATGATGAAGAGGGATCTCTAGATCTGAAATGACTATGTATTTTCTAGATCTGTTTATGGAAAGTTTAGATCTGTGATCTGGCAAATCTTTGCTGAAGTAAACGGTAAGATCTGAACTATTTATCTACTCTGAAGAGTTGCATAGCCCTACAATGTTTGCAGATCTATATGCAAGTTCATGGCAGAGAAAGTGTGTATATACGCGGGTTGGTTTCAGCAAAAGCGCGTATGTATACATAGGTTTGTCTCTGCGAAGTGCGTATATACGCGGGTTGGTTTCAACAAAAGCGCGTATGTATACGCA
The DNA here is from genome assembly GCA_034641835.2 of Pinus albicaulis. Taxonomy (NCBI): domain Eukaryota; kingdom Viridiplantae; phylum Streptophyta; class Pinopsida; order Pinales; family Pinaceae; genus Pinus; species Pinus albicaulis. Next base: position 1,338,507,012 of record CM076584.1, on the reverse strand, counting down.
GGTTTGTCTCTGCGAAAGTGCATATATACGTAGGTTCAGTGAAGTAAAAGAGCATATGGAATGTAGGGTTTTGCTGAAGTATGTGGAATGAAATGTTTGATCTGTTTTGATGTTTTACTTCTATCTGTCAATGATGTGTTCATACAGATCTAGGTTGTTTGAATGTTGATCATGTTGCTGATTATGTTGATTAAAGATCAAGTTGTTGGTTGATTGGTTGATGATTCAATGAATGAATTGATGAGGGAAGAATGACTGTCTAAACAGTTCTGCATGTTTGATAGATTGTCTGAACAGAAATCTGATTGCAGATCTAAATATGAGTCTGAAAAAATTCTGAAAGAAAGCATACACAGAAGAATACACTAGTTGGTGAAAAGGAAAGCACGTGCATACGTGAAAACTGTGAAGAAAAGTCACGTATTATTTCAAGAATATAAAATTAACATGCACTAAAGCATACGCAAGTTGGTGTGAAGAAAGACACGTATATACGCGGGTTACATAAAGGAAAATAACGTATGGTATCTGAATTAATGGTTGTTCAAGGTTGAATGTGTATCTAATTATCAACTATGAAGTCTGGGTTATTTCTGATATTCTGGTTATAGTGGTATTGTTGTTCTGATTGGAGTTTGGGTAAAGTATGGTTCTTTAAGTTAAGGGGTTGTATTGAAGCTGTTTTGATCCAATATGAAAATTGACGAAACGTGGTCTGCAGTGGATCTGAGGGTTGAAGCCTTCAGTATGATAGTGGAAGCTTTCTTCCAGTAGAAGCTGGTGCTAACTTCAGGGGGTTGTAGCTCCCTTCCAGGAGAGGCTGGTAAACAAGATCAGGGGGTTGGAGCTCCCTTCCAGTTACAGCTGGAAAACAAGAGAAGGTTGCAACCTTCTGCAGGTAGAAGCCTGCATATTGGTATGAGTCTGCATCAGTACTATGTTGTAAAATGTTTTCTATATAATAAAGATTGAAGATAGAGATTACAGCAGCGGTGGTTTTCTCCCGAATTGGGTTTCCACCTTAAATATTGGTGTTCATGTGTGTGATGTGTCATTATTTTGATTACTTCTCATAACTTCTAACCTGATACATAACTGATAAATCTATTTATAAGACTGCTTCTGAGAATTTCTCTAAATTTGGAAAGTTAAATCAGTATACACTAGTTTCCTTCTTCATTTCCGCGTGAATATGCCAGTTCTGTTCATAAAAACCATGTATTGAAATCTTCTCAAAGAAAAAAAAATTAAATTTATTCTATAAGCTCTAAATACTGATTCACCCCCCCCCCCCCTCTCAGTATTTTTCCCAACAAACGTATCTAATTTTTTTTTCCATTTTCAACTTGGATTTGCATAGGCGTCTTACGCATTTACTATCCAGAATGGCTTATATATACTTTTTGTTCACTTGGTTGTTGCGCAGGAGAATAATGAAGACAAGGCTTAGTTTGACCATAGGTAAGATAGCGCTCTTATTTTATCGTTCGGTTTGATTTATTCAGTTTCCTGTGAGTACCAAAATCATTTCATCCCTTTCGTTAATAAATCTCTCTCGTTTGGTGATTGTAGGTAACCACATATTTATTTTTTTATACTGTTCCCTTTATCATTTTGACTAAAAGGCCATTTTGTTATAGTCTCCACGTTGCATTGAAATCATTTTTGCTTGTTGCCATTTTAGGTTGGTATATACCTATTTTGTCATTCTCAAAAATGTGGCCCCCTCGTCCATTAGACATTTAAATTTGAGTATTTTATTATCAGTTTACAGTGGACTATCTTGTGGAAAATCCCACGAATGTATGGCATAGGCTGTCAGTGTAAATATTTGGATATTTTTTATTTTAATTTAGGGCAGGCTGTATGGAAATTTTAAATTTTCGAATTTCAAACATTTCTCAACCCATTTACATTTCTTACTCCACTGCATAAATGCTAAAGGGTTTAATATAATTACGTTATGATACCTAGTTTGGTGTAATTGATTTAATTCAACTGTATCATTTGTAATAATATATTTTAGTAATCCTTCCTTATCTGTTTGTGTAAATACAATACTACATATCTGTTTTACTTTGTATGAAAGTCATACTCGATAATACTAGATTTTGTTAATAAGTTGGCGGCGAAATTCTCTTGTCAAAGAAATTTTATATGTAATATTTCCTCTAGTTTGAATTCTTTCTTCTTGCAGCATATACTGCTCGTCCCACCTTATATTTTTTTTTCACTCTTCATCAACTAATATATGGTAACTGAGTTTGTATAATACCATATTAGATTCCAGGATGAATAGACAATTAGAACTAGAATTTCTAACAGGATATATATATATATATATTCCTGATTGATATAATTATTGTCTAGGTATTATTAAATTTTATTTTTCCATTAATTGAATGGCAATATTCCTGAACTATTGGAATTATAACCAGGATTGGTTTCTCATGTAGCTTTGTATCAATGTTCTAGACCACTTCCATTACATAGTTTTTTATGCAATTCAGTAAATATAAACAAAGTGATTTGGTGTTCCTTTAACGAATATATTTCTATTCAAGTATTTATCATCAAATATGAACAGAGTTTAACTTTGTTTTGGAAAATTTAATAGCTTTCCATATCACAACAATCATCTAAAATTTACTTCAGAGTTTACTTGTTTCTAGAATAACTACATGTATATGTATTCTACCCTTTTAAGGTGAATATTTCCTTTGCATGTTTTACATAGGAATAATGTATTATACCAATTTACTGCTAGCACATGAAATTTAATCTATTTTTTTCTGTTAAGATATCTATTCCTTATAGGAGAAGGATAACATTTCACTTTAATTATTCTAGAGGAATTGTTTTCAATATCTCCAGATTTAAACCAGATTATTGTTTAGAGATTCTGGATGATAGTTTCCCTAGAATTTATTCCTACTACCATACGGAAATTTAGAAGATTAATTTATTCTATTTAATTCTTTTAAATGTAGGAATAATAGTCTCAGAAATTTTAATTCAAAATCTCAACTACAACAATTCTAAATATTATAAAACAACATTTGGTTTAACCATTCGAAAAAAAATTAATGTTCATACCAATTCTTCTGATGACCATTCCTCGCAACCTTAGAGTCTTTTGTCTCCCAAACTCACCCCCGAGCTCAGATCCACTCCAAGAACAGACCAACCTCAATCTCTTCTGGAGTAGCTTATTTAAGCTTGTGATTTCCCCAAAGCCTGTTTCTAATTCCGCGTCCAAAATTACAGGATGCTTTTATTCCTGTTTGCCTAGGCTTCCCTTATTTAGGGACTTTAAAGCTGATTTCTGCTTCTCCAGTTTTTTACCTCTTCTGAACTACTCTCCACATCATTGGGGAATTTTAGTTTTTTCCTCAAAAATCTAAATTAGAATATAATTTTTTTCAAGGATTTTTGAAATATTTTTGGGGAAAGTCTTAGCCTCTTTCCATACCTCATGGATTAGGCAAGTGATCTCAAAAATATCATTTGGTCAATATCCACATAATTATTTTATTTATTTTTCATAATTAAATAATTAATTAATTACATCCACACCATAATTATCCATTGGGGGTCCACTCCCCTTTGGATTGAAGTTTAATGAATAACTTGGAAAAACATAAAATTAGCGGTGTTACATATTCCCCCTCTGAAAACAAAAATTGTCCTCGGTGTTAACAGCTAACTACTAGAGTTTATTTTGAAAATAGATATGGATAATTTTCCATCATCTTATCTTCTCTTTCCCACGTAGCTTCTTCAGCAGTAAATTGCTTCCACTGCACCTTTACTCTAGCTACTGTTCGATTTCTCAATTCAATTTCTTCCCACTCCAATATTTGAAGCGGCTCTGGAAGGAACTCCCCTTCTAGTTGCACCTGTATCACTTTCCAATAAACAATGTGAGAAGCATCATGTACATATATTTTTAATAATGAAACATAAAACACATCATGAACATTAACATGGGGCGGTAAGGCCAGCTTATAAGCCACTGGCCCCACCCTTTCTAACACCCCAAAAGGCCCACAATATCTAGGAGCCAATTTTGCACAACTTCCAGCATAGAGTGTGCTATTTTTGGGTTTAATGCGTAGATACACATGATCACCCACTTTGAACTCTATATGCACTCTCTTCTTATCTACATATTTTTTCTATTGATCTTGTGTTGTCTTGATGTTTCTCTGTATTTTTTTAACAATCCTTTCCATTTTTTGTAGAGTATCTGGCCCCAATACTAGCTTATCTTCAGGTTGGCTCCAACTTAAAGGAGTACGACACTTTCTTCCTTAGAGTGCTTCCAATGAACTCATTTTGATGGAGGATTGATAGCTATTGTTGTAAAAAAATTCAACTAAATTCAAGTAGTCTTCCCATTTTGATGGCCTATCCATCACATACATTCTGAGCATATCCTCCAAAATCTGATTTTTTCTCTCTGTTTGGCCATCCGTCTGAGGGTGATAAGCAGTACTAAAATTCAATTTAGTGCCCATGCCCCCCAAATAGACCTTTCCAGAAGGCGGCTGTGAACTTAGCGTCTCTATTTGAAATAATCATCTTTTGATCCTGTGTAGCCTTACGATTTCTTTTAGGAACACATTTGCCACTTGGGCTATCCCAAAAGTAGATTTTACAGGTATGAAATGTACGAATTTTCTTACAGTGTCTACCACTACCATCACTGAGTCATGCTGGTACTTTGTTCTGGGTAACCCAGTTATTAAATCTATAGAAACAGTGTCCCATTTCCACTCTGCAATTGGCAGGGGATTTAAAACACCAGATGGATGTTGATGTTCAACTTTGACTAGTTGACATTCCATGCACCTAGGTAAATAGTCTGCTACATCGTTTTTCATTCCTGGCCAAAAAAAATTATTTTTCAAAGCTGTTAGCATTTTCTGATATCCAGGATGTCCTGAATATGGCTATTTATGATATTCATCCAGGATTTCTTTTTTTAAAGAATCCACATTGGGGATGTATAATATGTTTCTATAGCAGATCAACATTTCCTGGTTTTGGGTGTATTCGGTTATTTCTTTTTTCAACATTTTCACTTGTAGAGTGTCATAGTTTGGATCTTGTTCTGCTCCCTTTTTAACAATTTCTTCTAAATCAAAACTAGCACTACTCCCAATGTTGCTTATGTTTTGGCAAGCATTTCTGCTTAGAGCATCAGCAATTTTGTTTTCTTTCCCTTTGATATGTTTTATGTCCATATCAAATTCACTTATAAAAGACAACCATCTGGCTTGTCGAGAATTCAAATCTGTTTGAGAAAAGAAATACCTGAGACTAATATGATCTGTCATCAATGTAAATTTTTTTCCAAGAAGATAGTGTCGCCACATCTTCAAGGCATGAATTACAGCAGCCAATTCCAGATCATATACACTGTCATTTTGTTCACGTTTCTTAATTTTTCTAGATTTAGATGCAATAAAATAATTTTCTTGCAACAACACTGCTCCAAATCCCTCTCTACATGCATCAGTAAACACAACAAACTCTTGGTCAGGATCTGCAATCTTCAGTATAGGGGCTGTAGTGAGTTTTAATTTTAGTTGTTCAAAGCTATTTTGCCATTTTTCAGTACAATCAAATTTAGTGCCTTTTCTCTGTAGTGAAGTTATGGGATATGCTATTGCAGAAAATCTTTCCACAAACCTTCGATAATAACCTGCAATTCCCATAAATGATATTACTGCTGAAACATTAGTCGGCACTGGCCATTCTCTAATAGCCTTTATTTTCTCAGGGTCAACAGCCAATCCTTTTTTAGAAATGATATGCCCCAAATATTGAATCTTGTCTTTATAAAATTCACATTTATTTAATTTGGCTTATAACTAGTTTTCTTTCAAAGTCTGCAAAACTATCCTTAAGTGTTCTTTGTGTTCTTCCTCACTTTTTGAATAGACTAGAATATCGTCTATGAACAGTGGTACAAATTTATCTAAGTACTTGTTCAAAACACTATTCACTAAGCACATAAAAGTGGCAGGGGCATTTGTCAAACCAAAAGGTAGGACTACAAATTCGTAGTGACCATAGCTGGTTTGAAAAACTGTTTTACTAATATCCTCCTCCTTAATTCTGAGCTAGTGATAACCAGTCCTCAAATCAATCTTAGAAAATACTGAAGCTCCTCTCACCTGATAAAAAAAGTCATCTATTCTGGGAAATGGGTACCTATTTTTTATTGCCAAATTATTTAGTTGACGGTAGTCAATGCACATTCTAAATGTTCCATCCTTCTTTTTCACGAACAACACTGGTCCTCCCCAAGGGGATACACTCAGTTTGATGTAACCTTTATCTAGCAATTCTTGTAATTTCATTTTTCACTCCATGAGTTCAAGGGGGCTCATCCGGTAAGGAGCTCTAGAAATGGGTGTTGCTCCTAGCACCAAATCGATTGAAAAATCAATCTCTCTTTTGGAGGGGAGATGAGGAATCTCATCTGGAAAAACTTCCTTAAATTCTCTTACCACTGGTAAAGTGTCTAGCAGGTTTTCTTCAGGTTGCTATCCTAGTTCTTCAACATGTGCAGCATATACTTGATATCCTTTTCTAGCTGTTCTTTTTAATTACAGAGCTGATATTTGTCTTACAGAGATTGGTTTTGGTTTTCCTTTGAGTATAAAGGGTCTCCCTTCCTCATCTATGCAATGCAGATTTTTATCCCAAAAATTCATCATAGCCTTTCTTTTTTCTAACCAGTCCATTCCTATCAGCAAATCATATGAGCCTAAGGGCAGAATTTTTAAATTTACTTCTGTCTGAAAATCATTTAATTTAATTGTTGTTTGAGGTAACTTATGAGTTACTTTTAGTTTGGTGCTAGTGGCTAACTGGACCAACCAAGACTGTTGAAATTTTTCAGTTTTGAGATTGCATTTCTCTACAACTTGTGGACTAATGTAACTCACAGAAGCACCCGGATTAATCAAAACTGTAACAGATTGGTCAGTAATCTTACCTTCCATCTCGACCCTAGTAGCCTGGTGTTCTTCTTGTCGGTTCTCAAAGGATGCACTGATAGTGGGTATATTCCTGGCTATATCATTCACTGTGGTAGCTTCTCTATCTTTTAGAATCATTTGAATATTTCTGTGGACAATCCCTCAACAGATGAGGTTCTCTGCAACCCCCACATTTCAAAGGCTCCCACATTTTAACTATTCCTTCCTTCTTATTATCTCCATCTATTTTTTTTTAACCAACTTGGGACTGAGCCGTTTGACTTTCCTTTGGTTTGTTAAATTTCTTCCGCTGATGATCCCTACCAAAGTTGTTCAAGTAAGCTGGTTTCTATTTCTTTCCTTTAAATTCGCCCTTGTTTATCCAACTTTTCCCATGTTCACTCTTTCCTTTAAACTGCTGGTAGCATAATCTAGATTTTCTCACCACTTCGTCCATAGTTTTTGGATTATCGAACTCTATTTTCACCTTGTACACAGTAGGCAAACAGTTCAAAAACCTTTGCACATTTGCTTTCTCTTCACGAATATAAGGAACATACCTTAACAGATTTGTAAACTTGGTGACAAACTCATCTATGGTGAGCTATCCCAATCTAAGTTTGTGGAACTCTTTCGCTTTATAATCATAATAGCATTCCTTCAAATAGCGGTTTTTAAACTTGACTTGGAAATCTTCCCAAGTGATTGTTTTTTCATCAATGGCATGAACCATTTTTGTCTCCTCCCACCACAAGGTAGCCTTACCTTGCAATTCGTAGATAGCTAATTTGGCCTTCAGATTGCTTTCATATTCATAGACCTGAAAAATACTTAATCATATTCAACAGCCATGCCTTAGCATCTTCCTCCTTCTCCCCATCATAGGAGGGAGGTTTAAGTTTTCGTATAGACCTGAAAAATACTTAATCATATTCAACAGCCATGCCTTAGCATCTTCCTCCTTCTCCCCATCATAGGAGGGAGGTTTAAGTTTTTGGAATTCACCTTGTAATTCCTTCTTCTGTTTAGAATGATGTCTAGTAGTGTCATCTTCCTCAGAATCATATGAGAACTTGCGTTTCCTCTTCTTTCTAGAACCTTCACCTTCTTATCTGTTCCACGAAGTCAGTTCTCTTATCAGCTTTTCCTACTCCTCATTGGCTAATGACACCCTATCATTTTGGCTTCTTAGCTCGGCCATATCCCATTGCAACCTATGCAACATAGCCATCAAAGGAGCATTGGGATCTGGCGTGTTATCTCCATCATCGAGATCATCATAAATTTCATCTCCTTCAGCCATTGACCTTTCAGTCCTAGTACCATTGTACACTAAACAAAACAACATCAGTAAAAATTAAAAAAAAAAAAAAAAAATTATACAGTAAGCACAACAACAGCCCAGTTTTTCTAACACGAGCTCTGATACCATTTGTAACATACCTCACTAATTTTTTTTTTTTTTTTTTTTCTGTTGCGTTGGTACAAAGGTAGAGTGACGTGACTCTTCTAATTCCTCCTTCAGGTTTTACAACCTTTATAGTTAAAAAATATTAATAATATTAAGAACAGAAGGTTGAACCATGTCTAATGTTTTACCTTCTACCTATGTTTTTCACGTTCCACTTATACTCTTCGCATTATATAATAGGAAGGCTCTACATTCCTTTTAATACTTATTTATATTAAATATTCCTCAATTTAATATAAATATATCTTCCAATATATTTCTTTCCCACTTTGCACTACGTATTATTTTTGTAATTTTTGAGAATTTTATATATACATTCCAGCTCAAGTGAAATCTATGTTTCACTTATCCCTATGACTTAACTCTTTTTCCAACCTATTTACATGATATTCCAAGGTATGCAAGTGGACCCGTCACAACCTACGTTGCTTCTTATTTTGCATAAGTTTAATATATATATATATATATATATATATATATATATTGTATCTATATATATATATATATATATATATATATATATATATATATATATACAAATGTATGTATATATATGTATATATATATATATACATATATATATACATATATATATATATATATATATATATATATATATATATATATATATATATATATATATATAAGTAGGTAAACGATTTACATGCTATCCCCAAAATTATAACGTAAGGGTTATAAAGACTTGGGTTTATTTGGTTTAAAACTTCGATGGTAAGAGGCATTAAATACAAAGTACACTTACACAGTTGTTAAGCCGCCCATCAAGGTTCGACTTAATGTCATTTGTCAAATCCATCGATTATTTGGAATATGTGTCTGCCTCATTTCTATTCTCGAGGGTTGTAAAAGAAGTTAGCCATATTGTTTTAAATTCCATGAGTGCCATTCAAATTTTCTTAGCTACTGCATCAGATGTCATGGTACTAAATCATTTATGAAGGCGATTCATACTTCTATTGATAGATTTGGTTGATTTATGTTAAAGTTAATACGGCTACTCTTTCGAAAATTTCTTTGGTAGATTTAACGATGCCTCCTTTATCGTCTTACACGTGTATGGTCGATCTAAAGAGGGAGTTAGGGTTTATGTGAATTATATACATCTTGATTTCCTAGAAGGAAATTTCATTTGGGTCCCTTTTTTTTTCGAGTGAGCTCTGTCACGATGAGATTCTCTCATGCTCTGTTAGCCAAGCTCGCCTTACTCTCATGGCGTCCTACTTACAATGACTGCGAATCAGACTCAGGTATATCTATACCCTTCAGCGTTTTCATTTATCTCCTTCCTCTGTATGCGTACTCAGGTCTTACTTATAAGATTGATAACATGATTTCCTGTAGAAATTTTCGGTGAAATGTTTTAGTTCAAAGGACATAGTCTACTTAAGATTACTCAAGCTAGTATCTAAATTTTTTTTTTTTGAGGGTTTTGATTTTTTTTTTTATGTCTCCTCTTTCCTTTCATAAGGACTCAAACTTTCTCCTTCGACTTTGATGTCTAATAACAATGGATTATATGCCCTTGTCCCGATGTGATTTTACTTGTCAGCCCTTTTAAATGGTAAGACTGGAAAACGCATCTAATTTTTTTTTCTATTTTCAACTTGGATTTGCATAGGCATCTTACGCATTTACTATCAAGAATGGCTTATATATACTTGTCGTTAAGTTGGTTGTTGCACAAGAGAAAAATGAAGACAAGGCTTAGTTTTACTATAGGTAAGACAATGCTCTTGTTTTATCGTTCGATTTGATTTATTCAGTTTCTTGTGAGTACCAAAATCACTTCATCCCTTTCATTAATCAATCTCTCTCGTTTGGTGATTTCATGTAACCACATATTATTATTTTTATTATGTTCCCTTTATTGTTTTGACTGCAAGGCCATTTCGTTATAGTCTCCACGTCGCTTTGAAAACATTTTTCTTTTTGCCATTTCAGGTTGGTATATACCTATTTTGTCATTCTCAGAATGTGGCTCCCTCATTCGTTAGAATTTTAAATTTGAGTATTTTATTATCAGTTTACAACGGACTATCTTGTGAAAATCCCATGAATTTATGGAATATGCTGTCAGTGTGAATATTTGGATATTTTTTATTTTAATTTAGGGAAACCTGTATTGAAATTTTAACTTCTCAAATTTCAAACATTTCTCAACCCATTTACATTTCTTACTCCACTTTATAAATGCTAAAGGGTTTAATATAATTATGTTATGATACCTAGTTTGTTGTAATTGATTTAATTCAACTATATCATTTGCAATAATATATTTCAGTAATCCTTCCTTATCTATTTATGTAAATACAGTACTACATATCTGCTTTACTTTGTATGAAATTCATACTGGATAATAATAGATTTTTTTAATAAGTTGGCAGTGAAGTTCTGCTGTCAAAGAAATTTTATATGTAATATTTTATGTGGTCTAAATTATTTCTTCTCGCAGCATATAATGTTCGTCCCACCTTATATTTTTTTTCACTATTCATCAATTAATATATGGTAACTGAGTTTGTATAATACCATATTAGATTCCAGGATGAATAGACAATTAGAACCGGAATTTCTAACAGGATATTTTTTTTTTATATATTGCTGATTGATATAATTATTGTCTAGGTATTATTAATTTTTTTTTTTCCATTAATTGAATGGCACTATTCCTGAACTATTGGAATTATAACCAGGATTGGTTTCTCATGCAGCTTTTTATCAATGTTCCAGACCACTTCCATTACTTATTTTTTTATGAAATTCAGTAAATATAAACAAAGTGATTTGGTGTTCCTTAACAAATATATTTATGTTCAAGTATTTATCATCAAATATGAATAGAGTTTAACTTTGTTTTGGAAAATTTAATAGCTTTCCATATCATAGCAATCATCTAAAATTTACTTCAGAGTTTACTTGTCTCTAGAATAACTACATGTATATGTATTCTACCCTTTCGAGGAGAATATTGCCTTTGAATGTTTTACATAGGAATAATGTATTATACCAATTTACTGCTAGCACATGAAATTTAATCTATTTTTTCCTGTTAAGATATCTATTCCTTATAGAAGTAGGATAACATTTCACTTTAATTATTCTAGAGGAATTGTTTTCAATATCTCCAGATTTAAACCAGATTATGGTTTAGAGATTCTGGCTGATAGTATTCCCTAGAATTTATTCCTACTACCATACAGAAATTTAGAAGATTTATTTCTTCTATTTAATTCTGTTAAATGTAGTTATAACAGTCTCAAAAATTTTAATTCAAAATCTCATCTATAGGAATTGTAAATATTATACAATAGCATCTGGTTTAACCATTTCAAAAAAAATTAGTGTGCATACCAATTATTCTGATGACTAGTCCTCCCAACCTTAGAGTTCCTTTCTCTCGCGAACTCACCCTTGAGTTGAGATCCCCTCCAAGAACAGACCAACCTCAATCTGTTCTGGAGTAGCTTATTTAAGCTTATTATTTCCTGAAAGCCTATTTCTAATTTTGTGTCTAGAATTACAGGATGCTTTTATTCCTATTTGCCTAGGCTTCCCTTATTTAGGGACTTTAGAGCTGCTTTCTGCTTTTCCAGATTTTTACCTCTTCCAAACTACTCCCCACATCATTTGGGAAATTTGGATTTTTCCTCAAAAATCTAAATTAGAATATAAATTCTTTCAAGGCTTTTTGAAATATTTTTTGAGAAATTCTTAGCCTCTTTCCATACCTCATGGATTAGGCAAGTGATCTCAAAAATCTCATTTGGTCAATATGCATAGAATTATTTTATTTATTTTTCATAATTAAATAATTCATTAATTACATCCACACCCTAATTATCCATTGGGGGTCCACTCCCCTTTGGACTAAAGTTCAATGTCTAACTTGGAAAAACATAAAACTAGGGGTGTTACAAATAAAATGTATATAGAGGAGTAATGTATAATTTTTATTGGAAGTAATCTATAACTAGAAGAGAATATTATTAACTTGGGAATTAATAAAATGGAAATAGAAGAGTGAGGTAATAATAGAAAGAAAAAAAATAAGTGGAAAAGAGGTATGTTACATATGGTATCAGAGGACCAAGTTGGAAAACTGGGCCGTTTTTCTATGCTCACTGTTATGAAATTATTATTATTATTATATTTTTTTTTTTTGAAAAAAAAAATGTTGCTGATGTTAAATTTTTTTAGTGTAAAAAGGTACTAAAAATAAAAATTCAATGGCTGAAGAAGACAAACTCTATGTTGATATCGGTGGTAGAGATAATACACCAAATCCCAATGCTCTTTTAATGGCTATGTTGTACAGGCTGAAACGGGATATGGCCGAGCTAAGAAGCCAAAATGATAGGCTATCTCTAGCCAGTGAGGAGCAGGAAAAACTGATAAGTGAACTGACTTAACAGAACAACCAAGAAGGTGAAGGTTCTGGAAGGAGGAGGAAAGGCAGGTTCTCAGATGATTCTGAGGAAGATGACACTACTAGACACCAGTCTAAAAAAAAGAATGAATTACATGGTGAATTCTGAAAAATCAAACCTCCCTCCTATGATGGAGAGAAGGAGGAAGATGCTGAGCCATCGTTGTTGAATATGATTAAGTATTTTCAGGTCTACGAATATGAAATCAATCTGAGGGCCAGATTAGCTAGCTACCAGCTACAAGGTAAGGCTACCTTATGGTGGGAGGAGACAACAATGGTTCATGCCATTGATGAAAAAACCGTGACTTGGGAAGATTTCCAAGTCAAGTTTAAAAACCGGTATTTGAACGAACGCTATTATGATGACAAATCAAAAGAGTTTCACGAACTAAGATTGGGACAAATCACCATAGATGAGTTTGTCACCAAGTTCACAAATATGTTAAGATATGTTCCTTATATTTGTGAAGAGAAAGAAAAGGTGCAAAGGTTTTTGAATTGTCCGCCTACTGTATATAAGGAGAAGATAGAGTTCGATAATCCAAAAACGATGGACGAAGTGGTGAGGAAAGCTAGATTATGCTACCAGTAGTTTATAGGAAAGAGTGAACAAGGGAAAAGCTGGATAAACAATGGCGAATTCAAAGGAAAGAAATAGAAACAAGCTTATTTGAAGAATTTTGGTAGGGATCATCAGTGGAAGAAATTTAACAAACCAAAGGAAAGTGAAACTGCTCAATCCCAAGTTGGTTCAAAGCAAATAGATGGGGATAATAAGAAATAAGGAACCGTTAAAATGCAGGAGCATTTGAAATGCTACGGTTGCGGAGGACCTCATTTGTCTAGGGACTGTCCACACAGAAATATTTAGATGATTCTGAGAGATAGAGAAGCTACCACAGTGAATGAAATAGCAAGGAATATCCCCACTATTAGTGTAGCCTTGGAGAATTGACAAGTAGAACATCAGTCTACTATGGTTGAGATGGAAGGTAAATTTTTTTATCAATCTGTTACTATCTTAATTGATCCAGGTGCTTCTTTGAGTTATATTAGTATACAATTTGTAGAAAAATGTAAACTCGGAACATAAAATTTTAAATCACCTTGGTTGGTACAGTTAGCTACAAGAACTAAATGAAAAGTAACTCATAATCTACCTAAAACAACTATTAAATTGAATGAATATCAGAAAAAGGTATATTTAAACATTCTGCCATTAGGTTATTATGATTTATTGATAGGAATGGATTGGTTAGAAAATAAAAATACCATGCTGAATTGTTGGGACGAAACTCTACACTGTATAGATGGTGAAGGAAAACCATTCATACTAAAAGGGAAACTGAAACCTATTTATGTAAGGCAAATTTCAGCTTTTCAGCTAAAAAGAACAGCTAGGAAAGGATATCAAGTATATGTTGTACATGTTGAAGAATTAGGACAGCAACCTAAAGAAAACTTATTAGGCACCTTACCAGTGGTAATTTAAGGAATTTTTTCCAGATGAGATTCCTCATCTCCCCCCCAAGAGAGAGATCGATTTTTCAATTGATTTGGTGCAAGGAGTAACACCATTTTCTAGAGCCTCTTACCGGATGAGCCCCCCTGAACTCATGGAGTTGAAAATCCAGTTACAAGAATTACTAGATAAAGGTTACATCAGACCAAGTGTATCTCCTTGGGGAGCACCGGTGCTGTTCGTGAAAAAGAAGGATGGAACCTTCAGAATCTGTATTGATTATCGTCCACTGAATAAGTGGACAATAAAAAATGGGTATCTATTGCCTAGAATACATGACCTTTTTGATCACGTGAGAGGAGCTTCAGTATTCTCTAAGATTGACTTGAGGATTGGTTATCACCAACTCAGAATTAAGGAGGAAGATATCAATAAAACAACTTTTTGAACCATGTATGGTCACTACGAATTTGTAGTCCTACCTTTTGGTTTGACAAATGCCCCTGCCACTTTTATGAGCTTAATGAATAGTGTTCTGAACAAAAACTTAGACAAATTCATACTAGTATTTATAGAATATATTCTAGTCTATTCAAAAAGTGAGGTAGAACATAAAGAACACCATAGAATTGTGTTGCGGACTCTTAAGGAGAATCATTTATATGCCAAGTTTAGCAAATGTGAATTTTATAAGGATAAAATTCAATATTTGGGGCATATCATTTCTAAACAAGGACCGGCTATTGATCTTGAGAAAATAAAGGCTATTAGAGAGTGGCCGGTATCAACTGATGCTTCAGTGTTAAGATCATTTATGGGGATTGCGGGATATTATCGATGATTTGTAGAAATATTTTCTGCAATAGCATATCCCATAACTTCACTACAGAGGAAAGGCACCAAATTTGAGTGGAATTAAACATGCAAAAATAGCTTTGAACAATTGAATTAAAACTTACTACAACACCTATACTAAAGATTGCAGATCCTGAGAAAGAGTTTGTAGTGTGTACGGATGCTTGTAGAGAGGGATTGGGAGGTATTCTGTTGCAAGATAATTCTATTATTGCATATGAATCTAGAAAACTTAAGAAACACGAACATAATTATAGTGTATATGATCTTGACTTAGCTGCTGTAATTCATGCTTTGAAGATGTGGCGACACTATCTTCTCAGAAATTTTTTTACATTGATGACAGATCATATCAGCCTCAAGTATTTCTTCTGTCAGACAGATTTGAATGCTCGAAAACCCAGATGGATGTCTTTTCTGAATAAATTTGATATGGAAATAAAACATATCAAATTGAAATAAAACAAAATTGCTAATGCTCTAAGCATAAATGTCTGCCAAAACATAAGTAACATTGGGAGTAATGCTAGTTTTGAATCAGAAGGATTAGTAAAAAGGGTAGCAGATCAAGATCCCAACTATGAGAATATGCAAGTGCAAATGCTAAAAAGAGAGTTGGTTGGATACACCCAAAATCAAAAAGGATTGATATGTTATAGAAACAGATTGTATATCCCCAATGTAGATTGTTTCAAAAAAGAAATATTAGATTAATATCATAAACAACCATACTCAGGACATCCTGGATATCATAAAATTCTTACAGCCTTGAAAAAGAAATTATTTTGGCCAAGAATGAAAAAGGACATGGCCAACTACTTAGATAGATGCATGGAATGTCAACTAGTCAAAGTTGAACATCAACATCCAACTGGTCTTCTAAATCCCTTAGCAATTATAGAATGGAAATGGGACACTGTTTCTATGGATTTTATAACCGGGTTACCGAGAACAAAGCACCAACATGACTCAGTGATGGTAGTGGTAGATACCTTAACAAAGGCTGCAAATTTCATACCTGTAAAATCTACTTTTGGAATAGCCCAAGTAGAAAATGTGTTTCTAAAAGAAATTGTAAGGCTACACGGGGTTCCAAATATGATTATTTCAGATAGAGACGCTAAATTCACAGCAGCCTTCTGGAAAGGACTGTTTGGGGGCATGGGTACTAAATTAAATTTTAGCACAGCTTATCACCCTCAGACGGATGGTCAAACAGAGACAAAAAATCAGATTCTGGAGGATATGCTCAGAATATATGTGATGGATAGGCCATATAAATGGGAAGACTACTTACATTTAGTCGAATTTTCTTATAACAATAGCTACCAATATTCCATCAAAATGAGTCCATTTGAGGCAGTCTATGGAAGGAAGTGCCGCACTCCTTTAATCTGGAGCCAGCCTGAAGATAAGCTAGTGCTTGGGCCAGATGCTCTACAAGAAATGGAAAGGATTGTCAGAAAAATACAGAGAAACATCAAAACAGCCCAAGATCGATAGAAAAGTTATGCCAATAATAAGAGAATCCATCGAGAGTACAAAGGGGGTGACCATGTGTATCTGTGGATTAAACCCAAAAAGAGCACTCTTTATGCTGGGAGTTGCACAAAATTGGCTCCTAGATACTATGGGCCTTTTGAGGTTTTAGAAAGGGTGGGACCAGTGGCTTATAAACTGGCCTTACCCCCTCATGTTAAAGTTCATGATGTGTTTCATGTTTCGTTATTAAAAATATATGTACGTGATGCTTCTCATATTGTTGATTGGAATGTGCTACAACTGGAACCAGAAGGGGAGTTCCTTCCAGAGTCGCTTCAAATATTAGAGCAAGAAGAAATTTAATTGAGAAATTGAATAGTAGCTAGAGGAAAGGTGCAGTGCAAACACTTTACTGTTGAAGAGGCTACATGGGAAAGAGAGGCTGAGATGATGGAAAAATATCCATATTTGTTTTTAAAATGAATTATAGTAGATAGTCTGTAACACTGAGGACATTGTTTGTTTTCACAAGGGGAATGTGTAACACCCCTAGTCTTTATGATTTTTAAGTTAGACATTTGAACAAAAATCCGAAGGGAAGTGGACCCCAATGGATAATTATTGTGTGGATTTTTATTTAAATATTTATTAATGAAAATAAATGGAATATTATGTGTGCACTGTGACCAGATGAGATTGGAGATCATAACCCTGATCCATGAGGATATGGATGACGCTAAGACTTTCCCTAAACCTTTCAAAAATCCTTGAAAGGAATTATTTCTAATTTATATTTAAGAGGAAAAATCTAAATTCCCTAATGATGAGGAAAGTAGTTGGGAAGAGGTAAAAAGTTGGAAAAGTAGAAAGCAGCTTTAAAGTCCCTCATTAAGGGAAGCCTACGCAAACAGGAAGAAAAGCATCCTGAAATTATGGATGCAGAATTAGAAACGTGATTTGGGGAAAGCATAGCTTAAGTAAGCTACTGTAGAACATGTTGGGGTTGGTCTGTTCTTGGAGAGGATCTCATCTCGGGGGTGAATTCTAGATATAGAAGAATTCTATGGTTGGGAGGATTGGTCATAGGAGGAAGTGGTATGCACACTTAAGCTATAGACAGTTGATCTAGATGATATTATGAAGTTTTACTGGTTATGTGGATTGAATGAAATAAAAAAATGTTCTACAGTAAAAAATTAAATTACTTACATTTAACAGATTTTGTAAGAATAAATAATTCTCTAAAATTTGTATAGTTGTAGGAAAATAGTCCAATGGGAGAATATCATCCAGAATCTCTAAACCTGGTAGTGGTCTAGATTTGGAGATATGTCTTACTCCCTAGACAAATAAATTTTATAACTTTAATATGCTTCTATAATATAAAAATGTAGAGAATAAAATAGATATTATAAACCAGAAAACAAATGAGTTGAAACTATTAAGCATGAAAATTTACATTCTGCATAAATACTTCGATTTTCAAAAAGATAAACTGGAACTGGCTACCTAAATTAGGATTAATATTTAAGTAAACATAAACTATATTCTCGAAAGAAATACCATTCTATTTAATTAGTAAAAAAAAGAAATTTGTTGCTATAGATTCAATACTCTGCATGTCTAGTTATATTAACTAGAGTATTCTAAAATACAATTTCATAAATTATATATGTATTATGCTGGATACAGAAATTATGAAAATAGAATTGATTGTATGCAAAAGAAGGCATTATATGAATTATGGAATATTCAAATTATTAAGCCATTATCTATTATAAAAATGTTAATTGAAAGAAACTATATGAAATATGAAGAAGAAACTATTTCATGCAATTATCGGAAATTGTAGCATGTGAGAAAAGTAAATTGGTACTAATTTCTAAAATCTTATAAAGGTAAAAATCTTTTCGAACAGTGGTATTCCAGAAATCTGATATGTCATTATTAAAATACTAAGTTTTAAACATAAATACTCTACAGATAACTTAATATATGTCGTGGCTTTTACATTCATTATGTTTGAGAGAGTTCTTAACATATTACATTGAAAGATATGTAAATTCTGAATAGATAGAAATTATGTGGAAAATAATAAGAATTATTTGGTTAGATAATGATCTGAAACCATGGAGAAATCTTAAATACATTTACATATATTAACTCTGTAAAAGAGTTTCCATAAATTTTTTCGAAGATAAAAAGACTAATATATACATAAACTGAAATGTTTATAAACACTTATAACAGTAACATAAATTAAATAGAATCAATGTCCATCAAATTATACAAGAGATGGAATTAACATACTGTAACAAATGATGGGCAAAACAGAGTGTTGATTTATAAATATATTTATTAAAACAAATCAATTCTATTACTTTAAATAAACAATATATATATATATATGCAAAAACATTTGAAAAGAACTGATAAATTACAGTCGAAAAGATTCCTGAAAAATATATATGTATTTAGCAATCCGGACAAAAAATCTCTCAAAAAATAATGAGAGTTTCTATATAGTCCAAATACATCTGAACGAGTAATAGCAAAGAATGCTAGAGTTTATACTAAAACCGAAACTAAATCAAACACAATTTGGTCTTCAAGGTCGACAAGTATGGGAAACGTGGCGTGACCAACCTGTAGATGGAGTAACAGAATTTCGTTTAGTTTGGAATACGTTAATGAATGAAGCCACAAGTTATATGTAAGGTCGAGGAAAGAGAGAGTACCTGCATTCACAAATGCGTAGGAAATTAATTAATTTTTAGAGAAAAATATAAGTTAAAATTTTGGAAATCATTTTGTTACAAAAACAATGAAATAACGAGTTACCTATGAGAAAAACGTGGTAGAACCTTATCCCTGAATCGAGTCACAGAGACAGATGGAACCACATTGTGCTCGTACTAACAATAAGAGGAATGATTCCAAGTTAACTTCATAATGTTCAAAATTCAACTGATTGGAAGAGCTTAAAATGAAAGCATATAATGATTAAATACAAAGGGTTCTTTTTTCCCAAGCACTGTCTAACTATGCATCACGAAAATTTATTGACATTGAACCCATTATCGAATGAATAGACAAGTCCGAGAAGAAAATAAACGAGTTCCACAGGAGATAAACTATAATAAATCATGGAGTTGCGCTCTCATATAAGCTAAAGAGATTCAAAAGGAAGTCTATCACTTCAAACAAAAAAGCGAATTAGGGGAGAGTTTCTCAAGAAATTCCATAAGCAACACGTTTTAAAACACCAGAGTTCATCACATACTCACAATTGCAAACGGATTTAAAATGAATAGGTTAAGAAATAAATTTCATTACCTGTATCATGGAAAAAGGGCATTGCACCAGAGGAGTGAAGCATTGTGCGCACTGTGGAATTGGCAACGTATCAGCTTCGTGAGAATAGGGACGCTTATGCTTGGCGAAAAAACCCTTGGAGAAGAATGAAATAGTGACTCTGCTCTATTTAATAGAGAGGGATATGCTTTAAACCCTAAGCCCATCCAACCCTACACATGGCAAAGATATGTTGGCTCTCTCTCATAGATCGAGACTGGCTGACTTGATAGTTCAAAACCTAACTACATTAAATGTTGTTGTACCATGGCAGATTGTAGCATTTAAAAGGAATCAGTGTTAGGTACCATAAACAGTTAGACAATGAGTTATTGTGTGGCTCGAGGAAAATAGTAGTAGTTTGACATTAATGCCGGTGTACAAAACTAAATCAATGAGAAGGAAGTAGCGTATGTCAGTAGACATAATAATTATATCACTATTCAAAAAGAAATATCAATACGGAGTATCAACACTAAGGTAAGAAGCATACCTATGCGAAATTCATGATGTAAATGACTTAAAATACCATAATTCTCCATTAGTCGTGGAGAGTATCATGGGTTCATAGTGATAAAAAAAATAAAATCCAAATACAAGGGGTTTGACAATTAAATTCGATGGGTATAAGAGCCATTCGAATATATGATGAATGGGGATATCATTAAATGGCGTAAAGTGAAGGTTCAATATAAAATTATTTAAGGTCAAGTGAGTATTAGATTGATTAATGATAAACTTAGTGTAGTAATGGTTATACTACTGGTATAAGAGGTATATATAGAGGAATATTGTATAGCTTTTACTAAGAGGAAAAATAATAGTCATACTATAGTTATACATTTAGTGTTGTAATCGTTATACTAATGGAATAAAATGTATATAGAGGAGAAATGTATAATTTTTATTGGAAGTAATATATAACTGGAAGAGAATATTATTAAATTGGGAATTAATAAAATGGAAATAAAATATTGAGGTAATAATAGAAAAAAAAAAGAAAAACAAATTCAGTGGAAAAGAGGTATGTTACATACTGTTTATGAATATCTATCCTAAATAAGGGTTTTGATTTGTAATTAAAAAGGGAAGTCTAGTTTATGGTTGTTTACTTTTTTTAATTCATGAATAAGTAAGATCATTCAGTATGTTAGTAATTTTAACAGATGTTTTGAAAAACAATTATATTATTTATAGATCTAACCTATGAGGCTCTATTATAAACGAAGAGCGCTAAAGCCATGATCCTCTATCCCTCTACAGTCCCCCTGTAGTGCCTCGGGTTAGATTTAATATTCCCAAATGGGGAAAGGAACAATATATTACATAAACATGGAAAGTAGTAGTGAATACACCAATACGCCAATATGTGAGACAAATATACAGCCATCTTATTTAAACATATAAGAAAATAATAGGCACAAGAGCTTGAGGATCAAGTCACTTAAGCAATACCATACAAGCCTCTAATAAGAAAATATGAAATCACATGACAAAGAGTTTCTATACAAATTCCTTGAGCTAAGACATCGTAGATTTACGGAATAAACTACAGCATAAAGATAGTTCAATGTAGATTGGCTATTATATATCTCAAATAATTCTAGGAGTGAGAATATAGCCTCCTAAACACCTTTCTAGGAGAACCCCTAGAGGATTTTGGGAAATACCCCTAAGTAAAAAATGCCAAAATGCAGCCCTTGGGATGAATAGCAACTACTATTGAATAATTGGATGGATATATCTGAAAATGGTATATATAATATATATATCTCTTACCATAGATCCTTTAAGTGAAAGGTTGATCCTAATGCTGAAGAGAAGCACTAAAACCTCCACTAGAAATGATCACTGAAATAATGCAATCAAAGAGGGAATCTACACTGTAGATGATGGGAATAGGTTGGCCAAGTGCCAAGATGTTGAATAAATCTCAAGAACCTCCTTTTCTGATCTCCCAATGAGAACAATGCTTCCTCCCCTAAAAAAATAGCTTAGAAAGTGGGTTTCTCAACCCTGCACTGCAACACCCTACAACACAACACAAATCTGAACAAAAATTGTGCTATAGTTGAAGAGTGAAGCTTGGCCAGAATGTTGGATGTGTGGAAATCATATTAAAATACTCTTCCAAGAGGCTACCTCAAGGGACAAGGTAGGATCCTCTCTTGGGAACACCTTGTGCTAAAAAACAATGCAAGCTCAACTAAACAGTCGAAAGATGCAAGGAGTCATACGGACCACCAAATCAATAATAAATAACATAACCCACTATGGTTTCCTTTCCCTCCTTATAAACAATGTGAGCCTTCTCACTTTGGTTCCCACTCATTAGGGTTTCCACTATCATGGAGTCTTCCTTCAATTCACACTACGCTGTCTCTCATTGATGATCCACTCCCTCCATTCTAGCGTTGTTGACTTTGTCAAACTTGACCTTTTCCACATGCATTAGCCCCTATTCACACATGATGGTGCCTTATCTAGCTATTAATATGATCCATTTTAACATTAAGAGGGATTTTATGCTTACTAAAGAGATTTATGGGCCTCCCTACCCATTTATTCATCTAACTAAATGACAAGAGAAAAATTAATATTCCAATTAATTGCATGCTAATTTAGGAATATTACAGTCCTCCCCTACCAAATGTTGGTTGTCCTCAAGCAACTGCAAGGACAGAACTAAAGAGCCTCCTCTCCTCCTCCTGTAGCATCCTCATATGATAAAATCCTCCAAGGAAAAAGATATTGTCTCATCAATAAATCTCCAAGTTGCTCCTCCCAAGTATGCAAGTTAGCTTTTGGTGACCATCCCAAACAGATATCATCATCAAGAAATAAAATACACATGGAGGAAACAATGTGCTATCTAGAGACCTTTTTGAGGCATGAAATCTGAAATATATTAGGAACTAACATTCCCATGTGAAGCCTCCATTCCCAAGCTATCATCCATACAAAATGAGTCACCCTCCAACATGGCAACTCATGAAATATCTCCTCCACCTTAGGCTCTTGCAAAGAAGGTGGGCTGCATTGTTGAAATTGATAAACAAAATGGCCTACCCCATGCTGTTTCTCTCTCCACTTATGATAAGTGTAGAGCTGCTGTTGAATTTGGGCCGCAATAATGTTGCCTTCATGAAGCAAAAAGGTAATTGGATCCTCAAAGACCTACTCTTTTTTTCTTTCCGAGACCATCCCATATAAAGTGAATATGAAATTATCATCATATGAAATCCAAATGAGAGAGGTACTAAAGTTTTTACATATTGCTGGAAGGTACCAACAGTCTCCCAAGTAGTCACAACACAATTTTTCTAACTGTTGTTTCAAAATATAGCATGGCAAGTTGTCTCCCCACAAGTTTCTAGTTGTGCATGTCATATCATCTACTAGAAAATAGTAAATGACATTTTTTATCAACTGAGCATACAAATAATAGTACAACACTTGACCCAATCCATTCAAGAGATGGCTATCCCCATCACTATTGTTGGTCCTAAAATGACCATGAGGCCCAAATAGAGGCTTACTCTCTTGTGGAGAAATGCACTGTATAGAGATGGTAAGAGAATGCAAATACTATTTGAGATAATCAATAAATGAAAAAACATAATTCTTACCATGTACTGAGAGTAATCTGATGATAATATCCATGACTGAGCCCTCCATAGTGGTAGGACATACTCCTATGAAGAGGAACGAACCATGTGCTGCATAAAAAACCTTCTTCTTATGCTTGGAAATCCAAGTAAAGAAGATAAAATCATGGTAATAGATGTCTCCATCCACTACTTCATCACTATCATCTCCTACTTGTTCACCAAGTGAATCATATGTGAAGTGATCCTGGGAACACTCCATCAAAAAACCCAAGCTCCTAAGTGACAATGTTGTTGGCCTTTGAAATAAGGCTTCTATCACCTCATAACTCCATTCTTTGACATGCCAAATGTCAAAGTCATCTACCATAAAGATGCTATATATGGGATATTCCTTCTAAAGGGGAAGTACCTCTTGGTCCTCCAAGGCTAAGAAGTAGCCCCTTTACGTCATGATAGGGCCATTACCTATGCATGCAACATGATGCAAAGTATTGGGGAATTTCAGCCCATGCTCTCCCAAGGGTTCCCAAAGAAAGATCAACTCTTGTTGCCACCTCACACCACCATCATAAAAGTCATGGAGTAACATCATGATGATTGACTTGTAGAATGCCCCATACAACCCAATCTTCTACTGCCATAACATATGGGTTCCATGCAATGACTCAAACCATAACATACCTTTTGGAAAAGGATATGTCACATGATGGCCAAACTCTTTCAAGAGTAACCAATGTAGCTATTGAGCCTCAAATTTGTGCTTTCCTTCACCTCATTTTACCTCATTTTCCCTTGTCCCTTTCCATCTTAAACCCAATTGATCAATAAATATAGTTAAAATTACCTCTAGAATGATTTACATGACTGACTTGTTGAATTTTGTGATTTTTGCCATTGTTAAGCATTTTGACCGGAACTAGCTGTAGAATGCAGACATTCCGTAGCTAACCGACGATTACATGACTACCTTCATCTTGAGCTTGAGTATGTTCAGGTGGCCTCTTGAGAAAAACCGCATATGGAGGCATGATCCACCGTATCTGTGATTGGTACTCATCAGAGGAAGAATGGATGCAGGTATGGTTTTGAACGTAGAACACATTTATGAAGGAAAACTCCTACTAGAATTGTCTCGATCCAGACCCTTTCTTCTTCTGTGACCACCTGAAAGAGTTCTAACGTGATTTGGATAAGGAAAGACATTGTTCCTAAATTGTTGTAATTATTGTTACGTGCATTTTCTTTAAAAACTCTTGGGAGACCGAGAGCTAGGTGAGAGATTTTATGTTAGATTTTCTGCTAGATTTTGTTTAAACTCTGTGTTACGTCCTTGAAGACACAGAGTGGTATGTTCAAACTATTGCATCGTTAATGGGCTTGAGACAAAGTTATTCTGAAGGCGTGATTTAATTTGGAGTTGAATCCCGTCAAGTGGTAGAGGGCCCCTGCCTCTTGCACGGATTTATTTTGTGTAAATTAGATAAGTTTCCTAGCGTCCTTTACGTTTTGCATTTGAATTGGTAGTTGTTTTTTTTAGCTACTGTAGTCGTATTCATTCTAACTCTTCCACAAGAAGACACTCTTCCATCAGATTATAATGATGAATGTTGAATGACTATGGTATTGTAGAATTAGGAGTTGAATTTATAGTTGTTTTAACTAGATACTGTAGTTATATTCATTCCGGCTCTTCCACAAGAAGCGGGTTCCAACGCAGAGATTAAAAGGATGAATGTTGAATGACTATGGTATTGTAGAAGATTAGGAGTTGAATTTATAGTTGTTTAAGTAGCCTCTTTGTAGTTATATTCATTCCAGCTCTTCCACAAGAAGGCACTCTTCCAACAGATTATAATGATGAATGAAGAATAGCTATGTTACTGTAGGATTTAGTTATAGTTTTTGCTATTCACTATCATAGTTACACTTGTTCTCATCACTCTTCCACAAGAAGAAACTCTTCCAAGACATTCTTAAGAAGTTCAAGACATGACCATGATAATGAATGATTTAGTTGTGTGTTTGTACTAAGGATCATCTCTGTTCTTGCTCTTAAACGCTTGCCCAAGACATCATAATGACGAGTAGGGTATGGATGTGATAACTTGTTTTTTCATTTGCTTTCAGTCCATTTGCTTTCAATTGCATTCAATTACACAGTTATAATTGTTCTATCTCTTCCAAAAGAAGGAACTCTTCCAAAATATCACTAATGATGAACAAGCAGATTGTGTAACTTCATAGAATAAAGCATGTTAGTATAGTTAGAACAACTCCGGAGTTTCATTTGCATTTAATTCATGTTCAGTTACTTTGTTTCAAGTTTGATGATGACTTATAGTTCAACATTGTTCTAGTTTAGAAGCATCTTAGGTTCATTTTTAAGTTAACTCAGTGCACTTGCATCTCATAGTCACACTGTTATCCTTTGCACAATAGATTACTTTAGTTGTTAGGATTAACAAGACAACCTTCATTATTCACAAACATCTTCTTGTTCTAAAAACTACAAATGATCTATAGCCATAGGAACAGAAGACAACATCACTATAAGGTCTGAAATCTCTCTGTAATTTCCTCATCATTTCATAAATAGAGCTCTTCCTCAAAAGAACTACTTTGAACAAGCAATAACTCTTTGAGTATAGGTTGTGACATTCAATTAAATTGCGAATAGAACTAGAGATTAATCATAGAATAGAAAGAGCTTAGGACGAGTATTGCATCATTAAAGTTTAAGCGTTAGGTTAGAGGATTTGCATATTTAGTGATCATTTCTCAAGTTTAGTTTGTGTCATCTGCCTAAAAAGTCATTATCAAGCTTTTGCTTTTATTTAGTCATAGTTTAGATTCTGCTTCAGTGTTTTCAATTGCATTTGCCATCCCATACATTAGGCTTAACTCTATTTTTGATCACCAACTCCTTTCCATTAGTTTTCTAGACATTTCCATTGTGAACATAAAAATCACCAAAAGACCAAAAAAACATCATAAATCATCACAACAGACCAAAAACATCACAAAACACCACATACAACGCATTAGGAAACAAGCACCTAGGTACATATGGTACACTTCACTTCAGCAGTTTACAAATCCTGGTTGACAATTAAATGAGCTCAATTTAGGAGGCTAGATTGAGACCCAACATTTTGGCGCCGTTGCCGGGGAAGTGAAAACTAGGTAACCTTTGTTTCTTAGCATCCAAAAACAATTTTATGCATAGGGAGAGAGATTCAAGGGGAAGATTTATAAGCAGCAGAGGCAGAAGTTTGATTTCTAGAATACCACTTGTTTCATCTAGATCCAGAGCTAGTACACCTTCAACTCAAACCCACATTCCATCCTTTACTGATCCTGGACTTCTAGAAGATCTAAGGTCAACTATTCCATTAGAGAAATCTTCCACTTCATCCATTGAACCTGCCATAGAAGAAGATCTAAAAACTCCTGTTAGGGACACAAATCTTTCCACTTCTACGACTAATGTTCACCATGGCCCAGGAAGAAGGCAGAGAAGGAGTTGTTAATGGAGAACACACATTATTTGGAGGAGGTAGAGGGAAGAGGTAGAGGAGAAGGAGGAAGAGAAGAGGTAAGGAGGTGTAGAAGGGTGAAGAGGTAGAATAAGGCTCTTTTGGGTTCCCTATACTTGATGAAGAAACCAATACAACCATGAAAAAAAATTCACCTTCTGTCCTTCCGAACTTCTATGGACTTAGAACTGAGGATCCTGAAACTTTCTTATTTGAATTTGAAGTGTTGTGTAGAACTTATGACTATCTACAAGATGCTCAAAAACTGAAATTATTTCCCTCAACTTTGAAGGGAACAGCATTGAGGTGGTTTATGAGTTTAAACAGTAGTTCTATTAGAACATGGGAAGACATGAAACAAGCATTTCTAGAGAGATACTTGGATTATTGTATGCCGGTTAATCATAAGGAAGAAGTGTTCAAGATGTTACAAAAATAAGATGAAAACTTAGAAGATTTGTTGGAAAGATTTAAATACAACATAAAAAGGGCACAAATGGAAAACCTAAATCAAGACACTTTAAAAGCTCTTTTGTTGAAAACAATTAGGGATGAATGGTTGGATATCCTTAACATGATGGGAAAAGGGGATATATCTAGAATATATTACGAAGTTTGCGAGTTATGTATCAACCTTTCTGGGAGGAAATCTAAAACTTTCAAGGGACCAAAGAATCCTACACTCTTGCAAAGAGCCATCATCTATACAGGACGGTAAGTAGATCAGAAATAGAACACATGCTTGATGATTTTAAATCTGACATCTTAGGGAGTCTTAGTGAACAAATAGACACCCTCCAAGATACAAAACAAACAAAAGGCTGAATACGATGCCTTGAATTCTTTATCCCAAATGTGGGAAGTATCCGAAATGTGGGAAGAAACATGCTTTAAGGGAATGTCCCTTGGATGCAAAAGTTGTAGAAACATGTATGATTTGCTCAGAGAATCATGAGATCAAGGATTGTCCTTCAATTCCTGGACTCAAAGTTGTCTTTCAAGAAGACCCAAATTCAGTAGAATCTCTCTGTTTTGTTGCAAGAAGACCTTGGCGGGGATCTCAGACACAAGGATTTCATGATCAAATGTATAATCAACCTCCACCTTGGAATTCTTGGCAGCAACCTTGGCCCCAATTTCAAAATCAATCTCAAGCTTGGGCACAAGGATCACAAGGTTCCTATGGAAGATATTCTCCATATTATCAGTATCCACCATCCTATCCACCATATCCACATTTTTATCCTCAAAATCCTTAACAAAATTTTCAACAAAATCCTCAACAAAATTTTCAACAAAATTCTCAACAACATCATCCGAACCAACCTCATCAAAATCAACCACTTCCATTACCATTCCCTCAAAAATCCAATCAATTGCAGCTCGACCCATGCAAACCCCAATAATGAGAGAAACTTAGAATACATGTATGATAGAAGGACAACAATTTCCAACTATTTTAGTACTCCTCTAGACCTTA